>JAFBJW010000079.1:611153-732306 GCA_016785235.1 Pseudorhombus dupliciocellatus
GGGGGGGGGGGGGGGGGGGGGGGGGGGGGGGCATGTCCCGCGGACCCCCTTTACTTAGCCAGCTAGTGAGTGACTCTGTGGAAACGTCATCAAATCACTTCTGTATTTCAGGTTTGACCCTCACGTGACACATGACGTGTTTCTTTGTTCAGATGAAATGTTCTAAAATGTAACCATGGCCGTTAGCTTGTTAGCAGTTAACTCTGTTAGCAGCCCTGAACCAGCAGGTTAGCGGACTCTGGTGCTCTGTGTGACCTTTGACCCCCTTCTGCTGCAGATACACTGAGAAGCTGGAGCGGCTGCAGCAGCTGAAGGAGGAGAAGCAGCAGCTGCAGCACAGGTGAAGCTCAGCGCCACTCGTGACGTCACGTGTCGGCCCAGCTCGGTCTAACGCACCCTCCTCTCTCCTCAGAGTCATCGGGGCCATGGACAGGAAGCTGCAGGCTGATGAGATGGTGAGTCCAGCGGTGGCGTCCAGCGGAGCCACCGTGGAAGACTCGGTTTCAGATGTGTGGCTCCGTCTGCTCCTCAGTCACCTCCTTCTAAGAGGAGGTGCTGGTAGAGCTGTCTGCAGTACATAAGCCCCCCTCCTCCGCGTTAGCAGATGGGACATGAATGTTAGCTTGTCCTCGTCTCTGAGGACGTTTCAGATCAGAGTTTTGTGCAATCACCGAAAAGGGAGGCGGCAGAGCTGAAGCGGTGAGAAAGGTTCCGCTCAAATTGCTGCTGTTTCCGCAGAAATGGAAGCTGATGTCGTGCAGGATGAAGATTGAGCAGCTGAAGGAGGCGGTGGCCTGGGGCAACGAGGAGGTGAAGAGCGGTGAGCGTCTGCCCTCTGTCATTTTGCTCCTGTGGGCCTCTGTCTCATCCTTCCTCCTCCTGCAGACAAAGACCTGCTCCTGCGCTCCCAGGAGGAGGGCCAGCGGCTGCAGCGGCGAGCCGGGCGGCACCAGGAGAAACGGGACAAAATTGAGCGCCACAACCGTCGTCTGGGGGAGCTGCTGGAGCGCCGCAGCCGGGAGCTGCATAGCCGCCTGAGTCAGCTGGCGGCTCTGAGGCGAGAGCACATCCTGGAGCTCACCACGCACATCTTCCCCACGCAGGAGGAGAAGCAGGGCAGCAGGTGAGACTCCGCCCACCCCAGCCTCTGACGCACGGCACAAGCCGCACGCTGCCCCTGTGTTTGTCTGTCAGGGACCCCGCGGACGTGGTGACTGAGTGCGACCTGGCCTTGACCTCCAGCACCGTCAGCGAGCTGGCCGAGGCTCGGGGGACCACCTACCTGTCAGGACGATGGATCTGGGACGACCAGAACGGCGAGACCAGCATCAGCATCACAGGCGCCCCCGTCACCCTGCCCAGCAACGGAGACTGCTCCGCCTACTACAGCTGGGTGGAGGAGAAGAGTGGCAGCCAGGGCCCAGGTGTGTCGCGTGGCAGCGGGTGGAACTTATCTGCCGTCACTTGTATTTGAACCTGATCACGTGACTGTGCTCTGACCTCTGCAGAGCTGGACCACATCAACCCGGCCTACACCATCAGTGCAGCGCTGTGCTACGCCACGCAGCTCGCCACCATCCTGTCTCACATCCTGGACGTAAACCTGCCCAAGAAGCTTTGCAACAGGTGAGACACGGCGGGCGCCGCCCCCGTCTCGGAGGGGCGTGTTTCAGTAACCGTGCTGCTGTGTGTCCTCAGCGAGTTCTGTGGAGAAAACCTGAGCAGATACCGATTCACCAGAGCTCTGAGCAAACTCAACACCAATGTGCTCCACCTCTGCTTCTCCCAGGTCTGACCGCTGTCCTCTGGTGCTGAAACACAAGACGTGACAGTGGAATTAATCTGTGTGTGTGTGTGTGTGTGTGTGTGTGTGTGTGTGTGTGTGTGTGTGTGTGTGTGTGTGTGTGTGTGTGTGTGTGTGTGTGTGTGTGTGTGTGTGTGTGTGTGTGTGTGTGTGTGTGTGTGTGTGTGTGTGTGTGTGTGTGTGTGTGTGTGTGTGTGTGTCTCTGTCTGTCTGCAGCACGTTGACAGTGACAAGCTCCACCCTCATCACACACTGAGGAACATCATGTTTCTGGTGTCCCCTGACAATGACAACCTGGGCCGGTGAGATGCATCTCTATCTGTCCCTCCATCTGTCCCTCTGAGTCTCCAGTGACTGAGCATCATCATGTGTCCCTCAGGACCGGTCCCTTCGAGGTCAGCGCTGACCTGGAGGAGTCCATGGAGTTCGTGGAGCCGGAGGCGGCCGGTCCGGCCGAGGAGAGCGGTGACGAGACGGTGACGGACGAGGAGACAGATCTGGGGACAGACTGGGAGACGGTGCCCAGTCCACGATTTTGCGACATCCCGTCCCAGGTAGCGCTGAGCAGGAAGGTTGAGCCGAGTGAGGACTCTTTCTGCTCTTTGCTAACATCTTGTCGTCTTTTCTTTATCTCGCAGTCCATGGATCTTTCCCAGAGTGCTTTGCAGGTGTCCCAACCCTCGGCTAACACCGGCGGGATGATCTCATCGGCCGCCGCCTCCGTCACCTCCTGGTTCAGAGCCTACACCGGCCAGCGCTGATGGACTGGGGTCAGAGGTCAGCCGGTAGACTGAGGATGGGGGGGGTCACACATGTCGAGCTGAACAGGCGTGATGGACAGCTGCACCCGGTCAGCAGGCTTACTGTTAGCCTGACTGTTAGCATCTGTGAACCTGTAGCGTTTCAGTGTCCCAACGAATAAAGTTTTATTTAAAAAAATGACTCACAGAAATTACATGTTAGAAAGACAGAGTCCGTCCCTGTCTGTCTGTGCGATGGACATTGTTACCGTAGCAACAGTCCCTTACAGACTGGATGTGTTTAAGGGGCTTGTTTGTGTCCTGTGACTCCGCCCCCCTCTGACCCTGACACGGTGCATGGTGGCGGTGGAGGAAGCTCGACACCACAGGAAGTTATGTGGCCCCTCCCTGGCGACGTTTGACGTCATCAGTGTGATCGACCTGTTTACCACACCGAGCGGCTGCTGGCGTGTGAGCGTGCACGTGACCTCCGGTCACACTGATCCTCTGAGCTCTGGGGTCTTGGTCAGATTAGCATGTTAGCTATGTGCGGAATGCTGTGCTGCACCTGACGGACTGAGCGGCGCCCCCTGCAGGACGAAGGCTCCTCGTCATCCCCAGACGTCACTTGGCACAGGTGTGAGCCGTTCATCGTTTCTGCCTGATCAGATCAGCTCCTCCACCTGCAGCCACAGGAACAACCAGCAGAGCTGGTGTCAGGGCCTCCACACACACACACACACACACACACACACACACCCAGGGCGGGAGGGGGATTAGTGTGTGTGTGTGTAAGCTGTTCGCTCAGCAGCAGCTGCTGTTTCAACATGAACGCTGCTGCCTGGTTTCTGCTCCTCTCTTGGTCGTCTCTCGGCCCTCGGGGGCTGTCGGGGGGGTCCGTGCCCGACCTCCGCCCGGGGCTGGATGGGCCCTCACAGCTCCCTGTCCTCTGGGACGAGCTGCGTGGCCTGAGGGAGCTGGTCCTGAGCCTGAAGGCGGAGGAGGTGGAGCGGCGTCAGGCCCTGCGCAGCATGGAGAGCCAGCTGCGGGACCGAGAGGTGGAGGCTGAGCAGCAGAGACGGAGCCTGGACGCACTTCAGGAGACGCTGGTGTCAGACCTGAGGAGGAGGATGGAGCAGGTGGAGGAGCAGAGCAAAGGTGGGTGGTGCTATGTAACCTGAACCTGCTGAAAGGTCAGCTGTGGAGGTTCAGGTCCCTCCTTCAGACAGGCGGCCTCACAGCTGCAGTGTCCCCCAGGACACAGGACACCAAGTCCACTCTGGACTTCTGAAGAAATGTGACTGACCTGAAGGTGGCGCTGTTGTTGTTGCCGTTCATCCTGACGGGACCATGAATCTCTGTCCCTCTGTCTGTCAGCTCGTGCGGGTGAAGTGTGGATGCTTGTGAACGCCAGCGACAGCTCAGTGGAGCAGCTGAAGAAGAAGAGCGCAGGTGAGGAGATTTGGCTTCAGTCTGTGGACGCTGTTGTTTCCTGTTGCCACGGTAACCACTCTCCCCACAGCCATGGCGTCAGAGCTTCCCTTCCTGCAGACGAGGCTGAGGGCAAACGAACGCACAGTGGAGCAGCTGAGGAGGAGAAACGCAGGTCATCATCCTCACCTTCATCTTCATCACCCTCGCCTTCATCGGGCCCTGATGTGTGCGTCTCTGTTTCAGTCCTGGCAGCGAGGCTGTGCAGCGCCGAGGGCGTGCTGGAGGAACTGAGGAGGCAGCTAACACTTCCTCTGAACCCTCCAGAGTTTCCAGCCTCCAACAGCTCAGGGCCTCCACCCGTCCGTCGGAACTCCACCTCTGAAGGTGATTGTCTGTCACGTGACCAGAGGGACTGGGTTGGGCTGAGTCCGTGTGTCCTTCAGCTCCGCTCAGTCGACCGAACTCCGACAGCATCCGGTGCAGCGGCGCCCTGAGAAGATGAGGTCATTTGTTCCTCATGACCCGTCAGTCTGGTTCTAATCCGTTCACCCATGTGTCGGTTCTTCCCTCAGCGACCAGGAGCTCATCAGCTGCTGAAGAAGACCTGTCCTCTGTGACAAGTCGACTACTGCAGCTGGAGAGGAACGACCGAGGTACGAGATGTCCCCTCCCCTTGTCCAACTGATGTGAGGCTCCTCCCCTTCTCTGTGACGACTTCTAATCAAATCTGTCCGTCCTTCAGCGCGTGCAGCTGAGGTCTCTGCTGTGAAGACCGCAGGTAAACGTCAGCTGATGTGGACATGTCTTTGTCACACAGACTGGGACGACGTGTCCACCTCTGTTTCAGGTCAGGCTGAGGTGGAGCAGCTGCAGCTCAGACTGGATTCTGCTGAGAGCCTCATCCAGCAGCTGCAGAGCGACGAAGCAGGTACCTGACCGTGACCCCGCCCCCCCGTCACACTGACCCAAACGCCAACTGTTCCACCTGCTGTTTTCAGAACGAACGTCCAACCTGATGGATCTGCAGAGAAACGTGGACTCAAAGGACCATCTCCTGGACAAACTGAGCACCGGTACTGTTCCTCCATCAGAAACCATCTGATGCACACGATGATGATAACAAGTTCCTCTGTGTTCCTCCTCAGACGTGATGACCAGGCTGAGGGTCAGTGAGGAGCAGCTGCAAGAGCTGAGGACAGGAAGCACAGGTGAGGTCCAGCTTCTGACTGTGGAGGATCTGACACGGTTCCCTGAGGAACTCCTTCATGAACATTTCATTTCCAATCAGAGCTGAAGGTCCGACTGAGCGCTGGGGAGGAGCAGCTGCAGGAGCTGAGGACAGGAGACACAGGTGAGACACAAGAATCTGTGGAGGATCCATCATCGTTCCCTGAGGAACTCCTCCCGATGTTCTTCTTGCAAAGTGAAGCACAGAGAAATCATTTACAATCTGTCACTTTTTTTTGGATCAAGATCAAAGACAGACGAGGACATTTATTCAAGTGTTCTTTGATCTGTTTTCAGCTCAGAGCGCTCAGTTGTCATCGATAGAGTCCAGACTGACGGCTCATGACAACAACACTTCAGGTGCGTCCACACTGGGATTCAATCCTGCTTCATCGCATCGATGGCTCATATTTACGGTTCCTCCTCAGATGTGATGACCAGGCTGAGGAGCAGTGAGGAGCAGCTGCAGGAGCTGAGGACAGGAAGCACAGGTGAGGTTCTGACAGTCAAACATCTTATGGTGGAGCTTTGTTCCTTTAAGAACCAAGGAAGGAACCCCGACTGTATCCAGTAATTACTCTTCCACCTGTAGTTACCACCCCTCTGACTCTGCAGGTAACACTGAGTCTCTGGGTTTCTTCAGATCAGTCCTGAATTTAACCATTAACTGGATCATGAATCATCCCTTCCTGTTCAGGTCTGGAGGTCCGACTGAACGTCAGTGAGCAGCAGCTGGAGGAGCTGAGGACAGGACAAAGCAGTGAGACTCGTCTCGTTAAAACCACAGGAAGTTTCACACGTGGTCAAACTGCTGGAGATTCTCCGGTGTCGACTCGTGTTCTGCCGACAAACGTAGAAAAAGTTACATCTTCTTTTAGGAAACAACCCATCAATCGCTGTTGTCCACATATGTCCGCCATGCTCCACATATGCTCTTTATTTGTTGTTTAGTAATACACTTCCTGTTCAGGTCTGGAGGTCCAACTGAGCACTGGGGAGGAGCAGCTGCAGGAGCTGAGGACAGGAGACACAGGTGAGACGAGATCAACAACAACAAGAATCTGTGGAGGATCCATGATCGTTCCTTGAGGAGCTCCTCTCTGTGTTCCTCCTCAGACGTGATGACCAGGCTGAGGGTCAGTGAGGAGCAGCTGCAGGAGCTGAGGACAGGAAGCACAGGTGAGGTCCAGCTTCAGACTGTGGAGGATCTGACACGGTTCCCTGAGGAATTCCTTCATGAACATCTCATTTCCGATCAGAGCTGAAGGTCCGACTGAGCGCTGGGGAGGAGCAGCTGCAGGAGCTGAGGTCAAGAGACACAGGTGAGACACAAGATTAACAACAATAAGAATCTGTGGAGGATCCATCATCATTCCTTGAGGAACTCCTCCAGATGTTCTTGCAAAGTGAAGCACAGAGAAATAATTTACAATCTGTCACTTTTTTCTTGATCATTTCCTAAAGATCAAAGACAGACGAGGACATTTATTCAAGTGTTCTTTGATCTGTTTTCAGCTCAGAGCGTTCAGTTGTCATCGATAGAGTCCAGACTGACGGTTTATGACAACAACACTTCAGGTGCGTCCACACTGGGATTCAGTCCTGCTTCATCGGATCGATGGCTCATATTTACGGTTCCTCCTCAGATGTGATGACCAGGCTGAGGAGCAGTGAGGAGCAGCTGCAGGAGCTGAGGATAGGAAGCACAGGTAGTTTTCACCTGTGATGGATCAAACTCTAGAATATTTGAATGAAAGTGGCACCCAGTTGAAACTGTGGCGGATCAAACACGGCTCCCTGAGGAACGTCTCATGAAGAACTGTCACAGTTGAATAGTTTCCTTTCTGACCAGCTTCCTGTCTTCAGCTGAGTGGGCAGGTCCAGGCTGTTGGACAGCACCACCACAGGTCCACTGTCTGTCCTTTAACAGATGGATCATTTCCTCAGGAGTCAGATGTTTGTGCTTTTCTCCTCAGATATGATGAACAGACTGAGCGTCAGTGAGCAGCAGCTGGAGGAGCTGAGGACAGGACAAAGCGGTGAGACTCATTAAAGCCACAGGAAGTTTCACACGCGGTCAAACTGCTGGAGATTCTCTGGTGTCAACTATGTGTTCTGCTGACAAACGTAGAAAAAGTTACATCTTTGTTTAGGAAACAACCCATCAATCGCTGTTGTCCACATATGTCCTCCAGGGGGCGCTGTGGAGCGTACAATGCTCTTTATTTGTTGTTTAGTAATATACTTCCTGTTCAGGTCTGGAGGTCCGACTGAGCGCTGGGGAGGAGCAGCTGCAGGAGCTGAGGTCAGGAGACACAGGTGAGACAAGATCAACAACAAGAATCTGTGGAGGATCCATGATCGTTCCCTGAGGAACTCCTCTCTGTGTTCCTCCTCAGACGTGATGACCAGGCTGAGGATCAGTGAGGAGCAGCTGCAGGAGCTGAGGACAGGAGACACAGGTGAGACACAAGAATCTGTGGAGGATCCATCATCGTTCCCTGAGGAACTCCTCCAGATGGTCTTGCAAAGTGAAGCACAGAGAAATCATTTATAATCTGTCACTTTTTTTTGGATCAAGATCAAAGACAGACGAGGACATTTATTCAAGTGTTCTTTGATCTGTTTTCAGCTCAGAGTGCTCAGTTGTCGTCGATAGAGTCCAGACTGACGGCTCATGACAACAACACTTCAGGTGCGTCCACACTGGGATTCAATCCTGCTTCATCGCATCGATGGCTCATATTTACGGTTCCTCCTCAGACGTGATGACCAGGCTGAGGAGCAGTGAGAAGCAGCTGCAGGAGCTGAGGACAGGAAGCACAGGTGAGGTCCAGCTCCAGACTGTGGAGGATCTGACATGGTTCCCTGAGGAACTCCTTCATGAACATCTCATTTCTGATCAGAGCTGGAGGTCCGACTGAGCGCTGGGGAGGAGCAGCTGCAGGAGCTGAGGACAGGAGACACAGGTGAGGGGACTGAAAGGACAGGATTGATTGACAGCTTGCTCACCTGTTCATGTGCTTGGTTCCAGGTGAGCTGAAGGTGGCCTTTTCTGCAGGTCTGACTGACTCAGGAGCAGTTGGACCCTTTGATGAGGAGACGACGCTGATCTTCTCCAAAACCATTAGCAACATCGGCCGCAGCTACGACCAGAGCACAGGTGACCACACACCTGCACAGGTGTCTCCTGGCTGAACTCAGAACGTGACGCTCAGCTGTGTGCTTCACAGGCATGTTCACGGCTCCCATCAGAGGCGTGTACTTCTTCAGCTTCACGGCTGCAGATTACCTGAAGGGCTACATGGGCCTCTATCTGTACAGGAACGACCAGCCCATCCTCTTCCAGCTGCACCTGAACGACCACGGCGGCTACACCTGCACCTCCAGCGGCATGGCCCTGCAGCTGGAGGAGGACGACCGGGTCCACCTCAGCCTGCCGGCGAGCTACCGCCTCTACGACGACTCTCGCAACTTCAGCGTCTTCTCTGGATTCCTGCTCTTCTCGCTCTGAACACGGTTTGTAGGGTGGGCTTTTATTTTGGTAGGCGACTGGAAACGTTCTGAAGCGTTCTGACACATCTCAGGTTCGTTCAGGAAGTAGAAGTACCTAGTGCTTACAAGTAACGTGTTTTCAGGACAATTCAGATCCACAGAAATGACAGGAAGTGACTCCAACGTGAATCATTGTCACAGTGCTCCGTGTACCCAAGTACAGTGAATTTAAAATACACGCAAGGTTCTGTATACAATAAAAACACAAAAATATGTGTCCTCTGACAGAGCAGCTTCAAACTATCAAGAGACGCCTCAAACTTTTATTGAATTTAGACAAAAACATGAAAATATTTCAAACTGAACTTTGACCTCTGATAGGCGGAAACAACCGACAGACAGGAAGTGGCGGTCATTTCCATCAGGAACAGGAAGCGTACTTCTCTACAAAAATGATCTCTAAACTTAAGAGGAGGAGGAGGAGCAGGAGGCTGTCGCTCAGCAGGGGGCGCTGTTGTTCCTCCTGTGCACGGCCTGCAGCAGGAGCAGCGAATACTCCTCCAGCAGAGCGGCCGTCTTCACCTCGCCTACTCCACCAAGCCCCGCCCCCCCCCCCAGCATGCCTGGCCCGCTGAGCGGGAGAGAGTCAAGCTCTGCCCTCATGGCCTGGAACGCCTCTGACAGGAGGCTCGCCATTTGATGCTGGTCAGGGGCGGAGTCATCAGTGGATGAACCACTGAGCTGGAGGAGAGAGGAGGCAGAGTCATTGTCACACGACGAGCTGTGTACGCACTCAGTCCTTCCTTCGGTCAACACTCACCTTCCTGTATAGGTGGGTGGCTCTTCTGAAGCAGCTCTGCAGCTCATTGGTCAGAGTCCTGCAGGTCTCCACGCTGATTGGCTGGTCTGCAGAGAGAGGCGGGAGTTACTGTTACTCTAGTGCTCTGTGTCTCTGTCCACGTGCAGTGTCCTCCTTTGTCTTTGTCCAACACACAGACATGATGAAAAAAGAAAAGTGGCGAGAGACGAAGAACAACGTTTAACAAAAGTCTCACCCGTCGTTACGGAGCAAGAGGAGGAGGAGGAGGAGGAGGAGGAGGAGTGCAGTGATGAAGAGGAGGGTGGGAGCCAGAGCCCAGACAGAGAGATGACAGGATGGAGGGATCAAGAGGAGGAGGAGTCCAAACCTGGATCGTCCCTTCCTGTAGGAATCTGAGGCTCCACCCCCTGCCACGGGCAGGTCAGGGGGGAGACCGAGAGCGGCAGTGGCGGCCGACACGAGGAAGACGCGGGGGCGACGGCAGACCTGGACGATGGCGAGAACGAGGTGAGGGACGGTTTGTCAGGGAGCGGTCTGCCAGGAACGCGAGCCTGGAGGCCCCGGGTGGGAGGAGCCTGGTTACTCTGAGACGAGTGGGAGGGGCCGACGACAGGAACTACTGCCGCGTGGGGGGGCCCCGCAGCAACCAGAGGAGGCGGAGTCTCTCTGACCTGAAGGGAGGGCGTCACCGCTGCCGACACGCCGTTCTCCGTGGGCTCGGGGACATTGAGGCCGTCGCCCACAGAGACAGAGCGGGACATCTTGGCCATGGAGCTGGCGGTGGGACTCATGTAGGAGCGCGACGAGGACGATTTCCTGCCTGTGGCAGAAGCAGGTGATGTGATGGGGGAGGGGCTGGGTCGCTGGTGGGGGAGAGACGAAAATGACGGCGGACATCTGGGGGTGGAGGGAAGGGTGGTGGGTCGCTGAGGGGGGGCGTGTCCAGGACAGGAGGTGTCTCCTAACAGAGAGAGAGAGAGAGAAACGCGTGTCACCAGTCTCACCTGTCTCTCGTGTCTCATGTGTGTCTCGCTCACCTGCGTCGCTCAGCAGGCTGTGCACTGACTGGACTTTCCGGAGGCCGCAGCTCCAGGTCACATGTGGCCCGGGGGGCGGGGCCGACGGGGCTGGGGAGTTCGGCTCCTCCTCCTGAGCGTGGCTCTGGAGCTGGCCTGGTCTCTGCTGGATCTGGTCCCGGTTCCCTCTCTGGGTTTGGTCCTGGATCGCGTGCTGACACGGATCCATCAGGGGCCGGACCTCAGAGACGAGAGGGTGGCCCCTCCCCTCCCCTCCTGCTGCCCCGGCCCGAGAGGGGAGGGGAGATAAAACACGGCTGAGGAGACAAAGAGCAGAGTCAGCTGAGGGTTCAACAGAAGTCCACTCGCCATCTCAGAGCGGTTTTACCTTCCAGATGCATTCTGGGAGAGGAACCTGGAGGACATACTGAGGCTGTCACTGGAGCTGTGAGACGTTCGACTGGGACTTCCTGTCAACAGAGACATGTTCGCTGAGACGGCCCGGCTGGTGCATGCGTGCGTCTGTGTGTGGGGGCGGGGCCGTACCTGAGAGGTGGGACAGTGTGACAAAATGCTCCTTCAGAAACGCCTCCTGGTCTGGGCTCTGAGGAACCTGCTGAGAGACGCCACTCCCTCTCTCTGGCTCCTCCTCCCCCTCCTCCGGATCAGAGGAGTGTCCGTCCACACTGAGACGTTCAGCGGCTGAGACAAAGAGGACATGACATACATGTGTTTATGGAGTACTACTAACAAGTACCGTTGAGTTGCACGGGTCTCACCGTCTCCGGCCACACGCTCCTGACTGGATGCCATGGATCCCGGCGAGCAGCCGCTGTCCGGACTTGGTTTGTCTCGTCGTCCGTCTGCGGCATTGGGACACGCCTCCTTCACCTGGAACTCACTGACAGCAGGGGGCGGGGTTTTAACGATGGCAGGGGCAGGCTGAGGACAGAAAGTCCAGCAGCTCTATTGGACGTCGTCCCACCTGCCTGCCAGGCTCACGCTGTCCTCCCATTGGTCCGGATACAGCACTGACGCCTCGCTGTCTGGGCTGTGATTGGACAGCAGGATGAAGCCAGGTCTCTGATTGGTCCTCGCCTCGCCGTCTCGCACCTGGATGGACAGAACCATCCGTGTCAAAGTGACTCAGAAAACAAGGCGTGGAGGCGTCCTTCCCTGGCCCCGCCTCTCTTAACGGGGTGGTCCTCTTGTGGTCATGTGACCGTGACAGATCAGTAATAATTCACGTTGTCTAACCTGAGCAGTGCACACCTGAAGACTCATGGTGCTCCCCAGCTCCTGATTGGTCCTTGGAGGCCCCGCCTTCACACCCTGGCTCTTTCGCTGACTGCGGGGGGAGGGGCTAACCCCAAGTGGGCAGGTCTCTGTCTGTAGGGGTGGGGAAGGGTTACAGTGATCACATGACACCATGACATCCCCGCGACCGCCGCCATCTCACCTCCGCCCACTCCTCCCCTGCGTCGGCGCAGAACGCGTCCAGCTGTCTCAGGTCCAACATGGACGACGCCATCAGGACGCTGTCGGCACTGCCTGTCCTCCGGGACCAGCGGCGGCGGGGGAATCGACTCCGTGCTGCCTCCTGACAGGAAGTCAGGAAAGATCTTCAGTAATCAGGTGACGACCAGAGAGGCGTGCCTAAAGACGGCGAAAAGGTTCTGACCTTGGAGTCGACGCAGCAGAACGTCTCGTCGCACATGTCTGAGGACACACACGTTTAGACTCACACAAACACACTTTGTGACCTGAACAACATGGGTTACCATGGAAACATGCCTGTGTCCTTCTCCACGCTTCCTGCTGTGACCATATAAGGAACGCTGGGCTCCTCCTCCTCCTTGTCACTGTCAGAAGACATAGTGACGACGCGAGGAGACGGCGGCTCCCTGCTGAGGAGGAGAGGACCATCAGAGCATTTCATGACCCTGATCTCTCTCTCTCTCACACACACACACACACACACACACACCTGGGCCCCGCTGCTCTCTGCTGGGGATTCTGGGAGTTAAAGCTGCTGCTGGGAGGTCGAAGGTCAGCGAGTCGCTGCCTCATCCTGATGCTCAGCTCTGGACTGAGACGCCACACGAACACACAGCTGCGGACACAGGGAGCGAAGGGTGAGCCGGCGCCGTGACGCCATGACGCCGGGACGGCCTGTGTGGGACGCACCTGTCTCCGGAGACGGTGATCAGGTGTCTACAGTCTGGACTGAACTTCAAACCCGTGACGATCTCTGACACAGAAACAAAGTCGCAGTGAGAACGTGTGTGGGCACATACACCCCCCCCCCACCAAGAGCCGACCTGAGTGTCCAAACATGGTGGCCACACACTCTCCAGAGTAGAAGTCAAATATGCTGACGTTCTTGTCCGAACAGGAAGTGGCGACGTAGAGACCTGACGGGTCGATCTGCACCTGAGGACGACAGGAGGAGTTCACACCTGCGATCCAGACGCACAGGGCGTGTCCGGCGCCAGCGAGCTACCTTGATGAGCGTCCCGTCCTCGGACTGCGAGCCCTTAAACGCCTTCTTCTGTTTTCCGTTGCTGATGTTGAAGATCCTGCGGCAGAGACATCAGGAGACAGCTGACTCATCAGAGACTGACATTTAAACTTCATTTAACATCTGATGCCCCGCCCCCTGATACGGAGGAGGCGCGGCTGTGAGCTGCACTGTGGTCAGACACCACACACACTCGCCTTATGCTGCGATCCTGGCAGCCCACTGCCGCGTACTTCCTGCTCGGCTCCACGTCCATGTCGTACAGAGTCACTTTCCTGACCACGTGATGCGTTCGTGTGAACTCCAGCCCCTTGTCCACCTGACCCAGAGGAGACAGACAAGCAGGTGTCTCAGTGTGTCTCAGTGTCTCCGGTGTCTCCAGGTGTCTCACCTTCTGAGCTGTGCGGAAGTAGACGCTCTTGTCAACGCCACAGCTGATCATCCTCACTTTGCCCTCGTTGGCTGAAAGACAAAAAGACGCCGATCAGAGGACGAGACGTCTCCTTCCTGATAAGTGACTAAGCAGACAATACTCGGGGACTTCCCCACAGGACAAGAGACGGACCAGCGAATCGAACGGCTGTGATGGAGGACGAGTGTTCGTCCAGAGTCTGGACCAGGCTGTAGTCTCTGTCCACATCCAGGACATGGATGAGACGGTCCCGCCCGGCCGTGGCTAACAGCTGGAGACCTGGAGACGGGCGGAGACAGACAGGTGACGACAGGACAAACGCTGGCCACGGCAGGCACGTTCAGGGTCTCACCTGTCTCTGGTTTGGAAAACTCCAGGCACAGAATCTCGGAGTCGTGAGCCTGGACGTTCAGGATCTCCTCCAGGCTGCGCAGGTCGTGGACCCTACAACACGCGACACGGCATCAGCATGCACACGCCTCGCACACGCCACACACACCAGGGTCACACAGGCCCCGCCTCCCTCACCTGAGGACCCCTGTGCGGTCTCCAGAGGCCAGGTGCCGGCCATCAGGGCTGAGGCCCAGGGCCCGGACGCCTGCCCTGCTCTGGTCCACCTGCCCCTCCGAGGACGACGACCCCGCCTTCTCTGCGCCGACGCTGTCCGTGTCCAGGAGGCAGGTCAGATTATCGTCCACGTAGATGACCTTCTGCAGGTCCTGAGGTCAAAGAGTCAGCGGACATGAGGGTCAGGTCACAGACACGTGGAGGTCGGACAGATGTGTGACGGCGTGTTGTCCTACGTGGCTCAGGACGTTCCTGCGGACGGGGGCGTGTCCATCCAGGCTCCACAAGCGGATGGTGTTGTCAGAGGAGCAGGACAGGAAGCAGCCCGCTCCTCCCCCTCCTCCCTCTTGGCACACCTGCAGGAGGCAGCAGGGGGCGCTCATCAAACAACACGTGACGTCATACATCTACCGACACGTGAGGAACACGCCAACGTGCACTGACCTCCACGCTCCACACGCAGGAGGAGTGGTAGAGGGCGGAGTAGAGTTTTCCCGCCCTGCGAGGGTCCCTGAGCTCTCGGACGTCCCAAACATAAACGCTGTGGTCGTTGTAGACGCAGGACAGCCAGCGGTTGGTGGGGTCATAGGTCACCGCCACCGTGTCGGGGTATCGAGCCTCTGACCTGCAGGAGAACAGCTGACTGGGGGGAGGGGGAGAGGAGGAGTCAGAACCAAAGGGACACCGGGCCGCGTTTGTCCAGAGCGTGTTCGATACCTGGCGTCGACCATGCTGCTGATGTCAGCTCCCAGGGGGTGCGGCCTGGGCAGCGTGCAGATGAAGTGCATGTTGACGGTGCTGAATGCTCGAACCGTCCCGTCAGAGCAGCCGCAGAAGATCAGCTCGTCCGTCACAGACAGACAGGTGGCCTGAGACGCCTGGACACACAGGGGGGTCAGATGGGCGGACGCACGCACGCACGCACGCACAGACAGACACTTACTGAGGCGGAGTCGACTCTCTGGACAGGAAGTAGAGCAGGAGGCAGAGGACAAAGGAGAGGAGGAGGCAGAAGGAGGCAGGAGGCAGCAGGAGGAGGAAGCAGGAGGAGGCAGCAGGAGGCAGCAAGAGGCAGGAGGAGGCAGGAGGAGGCAGCAGGAGGCAGGAGGAGGTGGAACATCACATTATCTCCACACAATGAAACACACGGACCAAGGAACAGACTCAGTGCGTGCGTGCGTGTCTGTCCATGAACTCAGCACACGCCATGACATGCTGTGCTCTGACTCACCCGCAGCTCCACCCACTTGTCGAGGAGTCGTCGGTCGTTGAATTCACACAGGAGGCCTGAGGAGGTGATGCAGAACGTGGAGGAGGCCTGTCGGCCCCGCCCACACGCCACATCGCTGAAGAAGTTGTTCCGGAGCTCTCCCAGCAGCCCCGAGCGGCCCAGCAGAGGCACGGTGGCGTTCACCTGGACACAGCAGACAGGTCAGTGCTAGCGGCCACCGCACAGGACACGCCCGCGTACGCCGGCCCCGCCACGCCACGCCACGCAAACCTTGGACGTCTTGGCGTGATCCAGGTACCAGAACTTGACGTGGCGATTTCCTGCCGTTACAAAATAGGAGCTGTCGTCGGAGAAGGAGACGGCCGTCACTTTGCTGGAGACTTTGTTCGCCGCTACCACCACATTTTTCTGATGGACAGAGAGGAGGAAGTCAGAGGAGGAGGTCAGAAGAGGAGGTCATAGGAGGAGGAGCTTGGGGAGCACCTTCCAGTTCCAGACGTTGACCATCATGTCGTGCTGATATCCAACGCTGACGATAAATTTTCCGTTGGGAGAGAACGTGACGCAGGAGACGCCATATTTATGTTCCTGAAGCTCAGCGACCTGGAGACGCTCGGACACCTCCCACACCCGGACCGCCGGCATGTGACCGCTCTGGGGGAGAGAAGGAGAACATCAGCTCCTGTTTCCACGCTGCTCCCTGTTGGAGGCGTGAGGAACTGTGCACTCACCTCTCCGGTGACCACGAAGCGGCCGTCGGGGGAGAACGCCAGCGTGGTGATTGCCTTCCTGGAAACAGACACGCCTGACGTCAGAGCCACAGGAAGCACTTCCTGCTTCACTGACCCTCAACCCTCCCATCATGCATTGCAGGAGGCTACACTGAAACGTGTTTAACAGGAAGTGGTCAGAGCCGCCGGCGTCACCTGGAGCTGTTCAGAATGTGATGCTGTTTGTTCTTCCGGGGATTCAGAAGGACAACGACACACCTGCACACCCAGAGGACACGGGGGACAGTTGGTGGTTGAGAAAGTAGAAATACTTTATACAGTGTACTGTGACAGTACTGCGTCTCACGTCCTCACCCTGCAGGATATGCCAACAGGCCAGTTCTGGGGTCGCAGGCCAGTGCCCGGTTCCCTGGAGCCGTGATTCCCAGAACCTTCTCCAAGGTCACCTGGAAGATGAAAGGTCAGAGGTCAGATGTTCCACCTCCCCACCATGCAGGAGCCCCACCCTCCCATCTCTGGCTCGTGGTCCTGGTGCATGTTGACAGTCATCAAGTCCACGTGTGTCCCATCATCAACGCTGGGCCGGTTGGACCGGTTGGACCGGGTCACAGAGACACACAGTTGACAGTTGTCCTCAGGGGGAAGACGAGAGACACAAAAAGCAGCTTCTGTTTCGGTCATGGGGACAACAATGTGACTGTTTGTCCAGAGACTGGGTCACGTGATGAAGGACGTCATTGCCCCCCACACAGAGGACCCGGGACCATCACCCTGAAAGGTCACATGACCCTGCTGATGAACCGTGAACCCCGAGCATGTGAGTGTGTGTGAGTACGTGCACGCGCACCCTGTCGCTGAGGTCCTCTTTGTGTTGCGCAGTGTGGCTCCGCCTCCTCAGTTTGATTGACGGGGATCGCAGCAGGTTCTTGATGCGGCTGCGGATTGTTCCGCTCCCTTCCGCGGCCATCGCGCCGCTAGCTGCGCTGCTAGCTGCGCTGCTAGCTGCTCCTGTCAGCGGCTCGAGCCTCTCTCCTCCAGCGGCGCTGCCGCTGCGGTCATTCCGCCCGAAAGCAGAGCCGGGCCGGGCCGGAGGACTCAGCTGACCTGGCCCTGGTCCTGGACTGATCCGGATCTCGGGCCCCGGTTCCGCCGCTGCTCCGCATCGTATTTCTCCGCCGCAGCGAAGAACCGAGAGACGCTTCGGATCCAACGCGAGCCGCCAAGCTAGCGTCAGAACCACCGACACTTCCGGTGCGGCTTTCAAAATAATGTCTCTTAGCACAGTGATTTGGAAACGAGAAGCGAGCCGGGCCCAGTTATGACACCTCCCCTCATGTCAGTTTACTGTTCACTGGATCATGTGACTGGGCAAAACGTGTATTTGTACATGAATTATTAATCAAGTCTCTAAATAAACTTTTCGTTTGAATCCAATAATAATTATTAGCATCTCATTCAGACTGTTTAAAGTTCCTGTCCACATTCAAACTTTATTCATATTAGTGTTGAACGGCCATCAGACAAACAACAGCAGGAAGTTTCTCACAAGTACAAAAATACAAATGTAAGAAAAACAAACGAGAATTCAACAAAAAGCAGCTGCATGTCCAGGGGACACTTCCTGTCCACACACCGTCTTTTACTTGAAACTTCTTTCCTGAAGTTGAGGTTTTTAAAAACGGAAACTTTTTCCCACGCCTTGTGAAAAAACAATTAAAATATCATAATAAAACACAGTTCGTCCAGACACACTAACATGGACCAATTATCTTCGAGCAGGATTTCACTAAAAGATGAAACCGATTACTTGGGAAACTTTTCCAGGTATTTTCAGCAGTGCACTTTCAGACCAGCGTCTGAAAACGGAACCTGCGAACCCTTGAAGAGAAAAACATTTAAAAGTTTCCTACACTCAGATTCTTGTGTCGTGATGTTTTGGCTCCGAGATGAACAGCGTGAACATCTTCATAACAAATGAAAAGTGTCATGATCACGGAGGTCACGTGACCTTCACAGTTCAGGTGTGAGGCATCGAGGGCTCACCTGACCTCAGTGCGTGTGCATGTGACGGCATCTCTGAGCAGACCAGCTGGGACCCGTCAGCTGGGCGGGGCTCCTTTCAGCCCCAGAGGAACCAACCGTGGCATCGGCCTCCAGGCCGTGGCTCCCTCCCCCCTCCCCTGTCCCGTGGTCGCTCTGTCACTGGAGGCGGCGTCTGCCACCTTTGACCCGCCCACCTTCATGTGCAGCAGAGGGGGCGGGAGCAGCGCATCACTTGTCACGTTCCCATGACTCGGGCCAGTCTCCGTTAGTCCCTGAAGCCCTCCCCCTTCCGTCTCCGTGTCGTCACGGTCCAGCCCCTTGGCCCCACCCACTGCCTGGGCCAGCCCATACGAGACCCCTGCCGCCGTCACCAGGGGGGCGGTCTCATTGAGGGACGCCGGACTCTCAGCCCCCACCTCTCTCCCACCTGCGCACGGCGTGGAGGAAGAGGAGGGGCGCAGCACGTTGGGTTCAGAGGCAGAACCGACCAGACCATCGCCTCCTTCAGGAACCAGAGCAAGTTTTATTCCATTTGATTCTTGACCTGTTCAATTGGCGGAGGGGCGGGGCTTACCAGTTGAGAGTGAGCCCAGATGGACCTGCAGACTGGGGGCGTTGAGGATGACAGGGGCCACGCCTACAGACAGGAAGAGCACACATCTTACTTTCAAAATAAAAGCAGGCTGCAGCAGAGACGTGGCCTGGTCGGTCAGTACCTGATGCTCTCGTTGTCGTCTGCAGAACCAGCGGCGGCGCCATCATCAGCTGCTCTCCTGACGCTGCAGCAGAGACAGGGAGTCAGCTGACCACACGAGCGGTGAGGTCATCACTGACCGAGTCACCTGACTTCAGACGAACCAATAATACATCGCACTCACCGTCCGTGACTGTGAGCACAGATGATGATGATGATGATGGTGGTGGAACTGGTCTTTTACTGCGAGACAGGATGTTGGGCATCGTCTTTGGCCGGTTTGGAACCACAGGTGCACTATGGGATACAGGAGGAGGAGCCAGGCCGGACTGGGACATCTGCAGGACCCTCTGAGACATGAGGACAGGCGTTGGGACTGGCGTCAGGAGGGCTTTTGTTGAGGGCGGGGCGGTGGTGGGAGGGGCTTGTAGAGTCTGCAGCTGTATGCTGGACGAGATGATCATGATGTCATCATTGCCTTCTGTCGAGCAATCGGGCTCAGAGGCCCCACCCCCTACTGGTGCTCGCAACTGAATGGCTGCTGATTGTCTCTCGTCGTCCTCCGGTGTCTTCGGGACCGTCTGTGTTTGTTTACCTGCGTGCACACGCACACACACACAGAAGTCAGGCTCGGTGGTCACATGATGCGGGTTAACGACTGGTTAAGTTCTCTCAGGCCCCTCCTCCTCCTCCTCCTCCCAAACAGCATGTTAGAGTAACTGTCCTCTGGGGGGGACATATGTCCACGACCAGAACTTGGTCATCATCCTGGTTTGTGTTGGGCTCAGTTGGTCATGAACATGCGCACCTGTTGGTGTGATGATGGAGAGGAAGAGCGCTCTTCTCTTCATCAGCCTCCTCTTCTTCTCTGCCAGATGTGCTTCTGTCAGCCTCAGCTCCTGGATCACCTGCCTCGCCTACAACAAAGACGCCACGTGACACTGACGGCTCAACACCCAACCATCCAGGTGTGTGTGTGTGCGTCGGACCTTGTTCAGTGTGCAGACTTTGGAAGCTCTGTCGTCTGTCAGTCCCACCACCCTCCTCAGGTCTTTGAACATCTGCATCATCTTCCCTCGACGCCTCCTCTCCAGCAGGTTTAGAACCTGTCGCTGCACACGCACACACACACGCACACACACACACACGTCAAGCAGCAGACGGGTGCTCTGCTCCAGGTCTGATGCGAATGGCTTCTCACCTGCCTCTCACCTGGCTTGTCGGTGTCTCCTCCCCTTCTTCGCCATACGACTCACCTCCGAAGTCCGAGGAGTTGTCTGTTTCCTCACCTGAGGAGCCCGTCAGGCCCCCCCCCTCGGTGGACTGCGTGGGCTCATTGTCCACGCAGACGATGTCCAGGTCCATGAGGTCAGAGGCTAACTCAGGCTCAGTGCACGGGTGCGATGGCGGTGAGGCCTCTGACTCTGGAGGAGGGGGCGGGGCCCTCACTGAGTCCTCTGACACCTTCACTGTTTTTTCCCGTGGCTCCGCCCCCTGACCTTGTGAGGCTCGGGAGGGAGCCTTGAGGAGGGTCAGGGGGCGGGGAGTGGTTCCCCCTGGGGGGGGCAGGGGAGGGAGTTTGGAACAGCTGATGAAGAGCGGCCCCTTGCTGGAGTCAGACGGAAGTATCTTAAAGGTGCACGCCGTCTTCTCAGACAGGAAACCAGAGGACGAGGGGGTGGGGACTGAGGCCTGCGGTCCTGACGGGGGGAGGGGGGGGGGGGGGGGGGGCAGTCAGTGATACTGACACACACAACACATCCTCTGACGGGTCATGTGATCTTTGTCTCACCTTTGGGAGGGGGCGGGGCTGCGCTGACTGCTCTCAGCTTGCTGATGGGTAGGAGCTGCACCAGCTTACCGTTTGGGAC
The DNA here is from genome assembly GCA_016785235.1 of Pseudorhombus dupliciocellatus. Taxonomy (NCBI): domain Eukaryota; kingdom Metazoa; phylum Chordata; class Actinopteri; order Pleuronectiformes; family Paralichthyidae; genus Pseudorhombus; species Pseudorhombus dupliciocellatus. Next base: position 631,760 of record JAFBJW010000079.1, read on the forward strand.
GCGGTAGTACTGCACGCCTGCTGCCGTATGCACCGCCCGCAAGACCACCCTCTGACCAGTGAGAGGTGCGGGCCTTACCCCGGCACCGAGGACGGTGGTCGGGCGTGCACGAGGAGCCACGGGCCGAACCACAGAGGCTAAAACACATCATCACAAACAGTCTGCAGCCGAGCATGGGTCACATGATGTCAGATGGCGTCCTGCTCCCTGCTCTTCTCATAACGCTGTTACGCCTTCATGCTTACCTGTGGAGGGGGCGGAGCTACTGGAATTTACTGTCAGCCAACTTGCAGGGTTCGGGTACACCTTGACAGCAACCACCTTGTTCCTCACCGCCCTGGCCGCCGCAGCCGCCAGCTGCTCACAGGAAGCTGACTGGTGGAGCTCTGTGATACAAAGATGGCGTCAGACACACGGCGCTGGCGTACAACTGGTCACGGAGGAGGTGCGTCCTCACCAGCGGCGACGGAGGGCGGCAGCTGGGGGGGGGTGGCGTCGGGAGCAGCGAGGGCTGATGAAGCCGAGGAGCTGGTTGGGAGGGTGGAGTCAGGTTTGGACGAGTGGGCGGAGGATGAAGAAGAACCTGTCTGCTTCCTGCCGGGCCCCACCCGGCCCGTCAGGTACGCTGCCAGGCGGTTGGCGGGATGCAGGGCGCCCATCTTCCCTAACTGAATCTTAGCCAGAGGATAGAGCTTCCCGTTGACCTGCAAGACACCGTCACTGAACATTCGGCAGAACCATAGGTCGTAATGAGACGGTGCTCCACACGCTGTCCTCACCTGGACCCGGTGGTCGGCGCCTCCTGGCAGGCGTCTCCTGGCTGAGAGGAACCCGGCGGGGGCTGGCCCTGTGAGGAAAGGCAGAGCCAAGCTGACCAGCCTCTTCTTCTCTTTACGTTTCATCTTCCTCTCGTTCATCCTGGGGTCCCCCCTGGCCCCCCGCCTCAGGCGGCCCTGCAGAGACATGCGGCACGTTTTAAAGGATCAAAGGAGAATCATTAAAGCAGGGACTGAGACGAACTAACTAACTAACCCTAACCCTGTTAACAGCCAGCGACCAGCTATCACCTGTTCGTCCAGTGACCCCTGAGGTCCTGCTGGCGCTGGTTGTGGCGGTGGCGGCGGTGGTTTGCTGATGCGGACCTTGTACTGGACGCAGCCGCGCTCCTCTGCCGCCTGACTGACGGGACTGATGAGATATTCCCGGATCCAGAAGGGCTCCTGCAGCCGGTCCAGAGCCATGGCCTCGCACAGCCGCTCCATCACCAGGCTGCGCACGGCGCCACTCGTCCACTGACACTCGGCGATGACGACGAGACTCTTCGACAGCTTGGAGGCAGGCTCTGAGGGCGCTGCTGCACAAAAAGACCAATCAAATCAAAGTCTGTGACCTCTGACCCCGTCATGAGCGTTGAGGGAGGAACCCACCAGCAGGAGGACTGGGAGCTCTGGGCTGCGCCTCCTTCAGGGGCTCAGTGTGTTCGGGCCTCCTGGGTTTGCTGACGTCCTACAGAGACACGTGAAGCAGGAACAGCGTCTGATGGAGGGTCGACACTTTCCCTCCACTCAGAACTGTCTCGGGTACAACTGTGGGCATGTACCTCTGTTGACCCCCCCCCCCCCCCCCCCCCCCCCCCCCCCCCCCCACCCCCCCCCCCCAGGAGGAAGGTGAAACTACAATCAGCTCCCTCTCTTACCGTTTGTTTCCAGCTCTCCCTCCTCCCTGAGTGACCTCTGACCCTGGCACAGCCGTCCTCTCTGCTCTCCTGAAACACAATGGTTAAAGATCAACACTGGGCCACACGCTTCCGCCGCCGGCTGTGGACCAACTTACAGAGCTGCGGAGGCGCGACGCCACGTCAGTGGGGACGGCCGTCGGCTCTGGGTCAGAGTCTGCGGCATCCCTCCTCCACAGAGTCGTGACGCGCTCGGCGGGCTGGGACACGCTGTCAGCCTCCTTCAGGACTGCACATCAGACAAGAAGTGACCCAGTTTACCCGTAAGTCCTCCTGTGAAGCTCAGAGCCAATCACCAACGCTGCCTGAGACTTACCGTAAGCCATCTTCATCCTCCTCCTCCTCCTCCTCCTCCAGGTGTTTCCATGGTGGGAGGGGCTGGAGTCAGAGCCGTCCAGGTTCTTGAGGAGGACGACCTTCTGCTTGAGGCAGCTGCAGCCGAACATGCAGAGCGGGCGGCCGCAGTGGCTGACCCTGGAGCAGCGGGCCAGGCCAGCGCAGACGCAGCCCAGCCTGCAGAAGTCGTTGAGGCAGGGCGGGGCCGGTCGGCACAGCAGCCGGACGGGGGCGGTGGGGTTGTCGCTGACAAAACCCTGAGAGGAAAGCAGAGCGTTACAGGAGACTGTGGGTCTATCCTCAGCGACACTGAAACCAGCTGAATGTGGAGGTCATTCACTGGCTTCCGACCCGTCGCCGTATCGTACCATCAGCGTGAACAGTGACGTCAGCGCGACGGCGGCCCGCTCTGTGGTGATGCTGGTCCTGGGCCGGCCCTCCCACACCACGCCGTCCTCCAGGTCCTTCTGTCTTAAAAGTGCTCGGGTCATAACAGGCCTGCCGTCCTCATCTCCCTGACGGACCCCAGGCCCCAGCTCAGAGTCTGACTCCAGAGGAGCCAGGTCCCCCGAGACCTGCGATGGGTCGGCCGTGGAGCCAGGGGGGCTGAGAGTCCGGTACGAGAACTGGGGTTTGAGTTTCCTTCTCCTCTTAAAGGCGGGGGCGTGAGGGGGCAGAGGGAAGGGGCCTGTGCGGTCGAATCGGACCTTCCGCTTCTGCTGCTTCGTGGCTGCGTGGGGCTCGGCGGCAGGTGCAGTGTGCTCCGCTGGGGGGGGCGGCTTGGGGACCAGGTGAGGTTCAGCCGGGCCTGGCTGAGCTGAGACCGGCGCAGCTGCAGCGTCCAGTCTGAGTCTGACCTTTTTAGAACCTTTGTGCTTCCTTTCTCTGCTGGAAGTCTTTGTATCTCTGAGGGGACGCTTCGGTCTCCGGGACGGGGGGACGAACCCAGATATGAGCTCTGCGGTGGGCGAGCTGTCCCCAGGTCTCTTCAGCACGCTGTCCAGAGTGCGGACGTAGCTCGCGCCCTTGGCGGGAAGCTCGTACAGCACTGGCGCCAGCGCAGGCTGCGAGAGGCTGGCGGCTCGCTCGTCCATCAGCTTCCCTTCGCTCTCCAGGTACTCGTCCAGCATGTCGCTGCAGAACGCCGACAGGTTTTTCTTCGGTGGATCTGAACTGGGACCAGCTGCAGGGACGGGACAAGCACTGGGATGAAATCGGCCCAGACTGGGCAGGTGCACAGGAAGTGAGCAGTGGTCACCTTCAGGCGTGGCTGATGAAGAAGTGGGCGGAGCCTCAGACCCGGTGAATTTCTCTCTCCAACCTTTGATCTGAGTGACATCAGTGGTTTTTCCTGTTCGGGACACAAAGCCTGCAACAACACCAAGGGAACCATGAACAAACCTGGGCCCACCCCCAGAGCAAAGCATGACCTTTGACCTTCTGCCCATTGACTCGTCAATGAATCTGAAGCCAACTGGACATTTGAAGACACAGTGACAGGCAGAGTATGAAGCTTCCTGACTGACCCTGAGACGGAGGCAGCTCCAAGGTCACAGGCTCCTGAGCCGCTCCCGGGGGGGGGATGGGCAGATGGACCCCCAGGTACTGCAGGTCTATGGCCAGGGTGGGGTCCAGCAAGTTCATCTTCAGACCCACTGAGAGCCAGAGACAGCAGTCAGTCAGCTTCATCACTGCTTAATAGTTTAACTTTCAGCAGCGCCCCCTGTGGGCAGGGTGGTCACGAACCTTCTTGCAGCACAGGGTGAATGACCTGCTTGTGTTTCATCGTCTTCAGGTCTCTCAGCAGAACTTTCTCACAGCTGCTGATGTTCTCCGAAGCGTCCACCGCAGCGTCACCTGCTGCAAACAAGTTCAGTTCTAGCTAACGCACATTCAGCTACTTCCAGGAGGCATAAATCCTGTTTCAGCTCACAACTTAACAATGCTCCCTGCAGTCACTGTCAGGTAAAGGTATGAAAGGGCAGGGCCACAGATCAGAACACCACGCAGATATTGTTCCTAAACATTCTTATTGTGTCGACACCGAGTCTGACAGACGATGTGTGTGTGATGTCACCGTTCTCCGGTGTGCCAACAGGTGGAGGCCGTGCACCATCAGCGCTTGTCTGGGTCTCTGCAGGCTGCGAGGCCGTTTCCTCGGGGGGGTCTGCAATGTGAAGTTTAAGGGCCTCCTGAAATACGAGGTTTGGCGTTTAGTCCCCACAGACACCCCTGTCCACTGCCGTTCACACACAACTGAATGTCATTTAAGAAATACTGAAATATCAGTCTGTGTGCACACACAGCTGTTTTTTTTTTGAGAATCAGCATTTACCTTTGATGTGAACGAGATAAATAACTGCTCCTCCACTTCCTCCAGGCTGGGCTGCATGCTGGCGGAGGTGGAATGATCTGCGCTGGCCGCTCGCCGCCGCCGCAGCCTCTTGCTCTCACAGGCTTTCTTGGCTGGTCCACTGTGGATGGGCTGAGGCGCTTTATCTGCTATCGTTGGAGACGGGCAGCTAACTGCCGCCTCAGAACCTGAAAACTCCACCCCGATCCCAAGGTCATCATCGGTGGAGAAAAAGTTGACGAGGTCTGTGATTGAAGGCGTAGGCGATAGTCCATCTCCACCCAGCGAAGAAAAGGTCGGAGACAGAGGCAACTGCAGAGTGAGGGGCGACAGGTCTCCTGGGAACGGCAGCGACTGGTCGCTCTGCTGAAATGACAAAGTCGGGTCGACCAAAGCCATTGACGAGCCTTCAAGCGTCGGCGGCTCCACGTGTGTGGGCAGTGGTGAGGCAGAAACCAAAGACAGCGGCCGAGACGTAGACTGGAACGCTGTGTATGAGGAGTCCATGTAGGACGCAGGCGGGGGCAGCACTGTGTGCCACTTCAGCACGGCAGAGGGTCCATGCAGTAACTGTTCAGGGGCCACTGCTCTCAGAGCGGCGTCGGGGGCGGGGCAGTCCAGGTCAAAGGGTAAAGCTTCTGGAGAGCTGGCAGGAGACAGAGACTCAAAGCCAAAGGAAGAACATTCAGGGACAGGGATCGCCGAACCGGGCCTCACAGGGGAGGAGTCAGGCGGCAGCATGGATAGAGTTTGCGGTGAGTTCAGGGCGTCCAGCACGGCGTCCAGAGGAACTGCAGGAGAGCAGGCGCCAGCTAAAGCGGCTGCGCCCGACTCAGAACCGACGGCCAGCTGATCATCAGCCACCGGTTCCTTCGGCTCTCTATCGGCTACAGCGTCTGAACGCGGTGGAGCAGCAGGCGGGTCAGCGTTGGCCGGGTCGTCAGTAAGAGCCTTCACATGACCGTCGGCCCCAGCGGGTGGATCGGAGGGCAGATGCTCCTCAGCAGAACTCTGGGCTTCAGATGAAAGAACCGGGGGAGAAGCAGGTTTCCTCTTGGACTTCTTACACTTTGTCGAATGCTGCTTCAGAAAAAGAGCCAGGGCGGGCAGAGGCAGCGGCGCCGGCCGTTTCTGCTGCTTTACGTCCCCCCCTGATGGAAGCACAGGGGCAGGCTGCCGGTCAGAGGCTTTCTGGGACGCCCCGGGACCCGTAGCGGTATTGGTGACATCAGAGTCCTCGGACCTGGCTCGGTCATTGCGGTCGTGGTCATTCGGAGGATGCCTCTCCTCTCTGCCCCTCCTCTGGGACGGTGTTCCACAGTCCTTGGCACTCGACGGTTCACCGTGCGTCTTGTCTCTGTCGCGGTCCGAAGCTGAGGCCTTGGTGCTGCTCGGCTCAGCTCTGGCGTTCGGCTGCTCCAGGTTACACCGCTTCAGCGAAACGTGAGCCTCCCGAATAAGTTCTGAAAATAACTTCTGAGCCGGTTGTGAACTGCTGCCGGAGGAAATCACACAATCGCAAAATGACATTAGTCACGCTCCTCAACAGGCCACAGGCCACGCTGCTGGACAAAAGCATGGATGCTGTACACGCCAGTGTATTAGTTCTATAACACAAAGGTGGTATGTCATGCATTCTCGGCCCCACCTCAGAGATGGCGCCATTCTAACAAATGCGGGATGCTGCAAATGAAAAGCCAATCGCTGTGGAAACGCCATTCCCACCCGTTTGGGAGGAACCAGTCACCGACATCCAGTGACCTTTGCATTGGCAAACATCGGCGGGGCATGTACGCATGAGGGAGAATACGCTAAGGTACAAGTACAACCCCACGTGAAAGGAAAGGTTAAGATGGGGTCAAGCATAAGGATGTCACCCTTACCCACGCCGGTCACGACGTTCCACAAAAACATTGGAAACATTGAAGCACCAGATCCGGCCCCTAACCCTAACCCTAACAACTAACCCTAACCTTAAATCCCAACCCTAACGACTAACCCTAACCATAACCCTAACTGCAGTCTGACTGCAGCGTAGCCAGAGCTCGTTGAAATGTTAGTACCAGAATCTCCACCATTACGCGCCCCAAAACGTGTGAACCAGCTGAGTTACTGACTCACTACGACCAGTGAGTGAGGTACTAACGGCAGCATCGGGTTGAAGGTACCATCATGGGATCAGAACTTGGGGTCCCCTGAGTTCTGGGAACACAGGTGTCAGGTGTCATGCTGAAAAACCAGTAGAGGTCTTACCACAGACTTTCCTCTGGATCCTGGGCCGCCGCCTGGTCTCCGCTGGAGGGTGAAACCCTCGGGTCACGTGACCCCAGGGGTTTGGAATCCATTACTTTGAAGATTCTCGGTTTATGGTTTGCAAGCAAACACTTCAAGTTCTCCTTCACAGGGTGGTGCTGGCTGGAGTTCAGCTTCAGTTTTAGGCCCAATGACCTAGAACCATCGTCCCTCAGGCCTTTAGCAAACGGGTTGTAGTCGACTTTGAGCTGAGCAAAGCGGGAGTTCTGGTACGCCGTGACGGCCATGAACTCCGTCTGAGGGAAACTGAAAGAGATGACGCCAGGGCCGCTGAGCTTGATGTCTGTGGCAGCCTTGTCGGTTTGAACTACGTGCAGCCGCGGCGAGTAGCGGTGCATGGGGTGCAGGAGGGCGTTTCCCTCTTGCTCTGAGGGGGCGTTGGTGAGTTTCAGTTTGTAAAAGGACACTGGACTCTGCATCCAGTGCTGGCCTGGGGACGGCGACTCTGGATGAGCGAACGGTTTACTCTTGACGTGAGCCTCTGCTTTCCCTGCAACCTGCCAGCTGTGGCCTGTCCACCTGTAGCAACTGCTGTCCAAGGGCTGGACGTCCATGATGAGACAGTACTGCTTCAACGGCTGCAAGCCCGAGATACGGAAGCGGCAGTAAGGAAACATCCGGCTGCCTTGTTTCGTCAGAATCATCTCCGTCTTGCACCTGAAGAACTCGTTCCACATGCTGTTGTTGTCCAGCGTCACTCGGATGCCTCGGCGGACGAGGTCCGGGGACAGGTTCTCTGGATTTAAGCTGGCAGGATGTTTCACGGCAGGAGAGCCACCGGCGGCGCCGGGGCTGCCCTCCATCTTGCCTTCGCCTGCCTGACCCCTTCTGGGAACAGGCGAGCATGTAGGCGGGCGGCTTCCTGCTGGCACCGTGGCAGAGGGGGGTGTCCCTTCCCAATGAGACACCATGCCGTCCTGCGTCACAGACATCTACAGGACTGGACTATCCGGCTCGTCGAACGTCTGTCCCATGGCTCACGACGGAACCCTGAAAGAGCAAGTGACGAATTTCAATGGAACATTTTCACTCACAGAATGAAGGCGGAGTCGCTCTGTGGATTTCCACTTCCTGTGCTCTCCAACCGAGCGGCTTCACGCCATCAGCCCAGCACCAGCGGCAAACAACCGTCGCGACGAAACGAGAACAGCACGGCGCACCGTCCCTGTCTGTCCTGGTCCTGGTGTCCACAGCAGAAGACAGTGGACACGTCCTCTGGTTACATGAAGGAACCAGAGGACAACAGCTAGCTAGCTGTTCACTGCTGTTAGCCAGCTGTTACCTGTTGTTAGCTAGCTGCTAACTGTTGTTAGCTAGCTGTTCACTGCTGCTAACTAGCTGTAGCTAACTAACTAACATCCCAAACTAATCCGCCCGGTCGCGTGCTCGGCTCGAGGACCGGGATTTACCTCGAACACACGGAGCGGTCGGACGGCGTCAGACCGAGCGTCACCGTCCGTTTCCCGTCGACCACCTCGGGTCTTGAACAGAGGACAGAGCCACACCACGCGGTGTCCTCCGCCGTCACGTCATCGTCCGCCGACGTGTGTCGCGGGTCTGCGCAGCCTCCGCCGCCATATTGCGTCCACCACCTGGTCCAAACGTGGCGGCGGCCCCTCGCGGAGCAGCATGCCCGGGAGGAGAGTCTACACGGCGCCCTCCAGCCCGGGGACGGCCCCTGAGCTCCGCACCGCCTGGAGGAGGAAGAGGAGGAGGACGGCCGCCATGACAGGAGGAGGTTCGACAGAGAGCCCGTGCGTGCGTGTGCGTGTATGTCCTTTAAATAGTGTTTGACTCAAATCAAAGTTCATATTAATACTCTTATTGTTAAAATAAAAGCTATTGGAAAATTTGGTTTGTTCGCAGTGTGTGTGTGTGTCTGTCTGTCTGTGACCGTGTGTGTCTGTCTGTCAGTCTGTGTGTGTGTGTGTGTGTGTCTGTTTGTGTGTGTGTGTGTGTGTGTCTGTGTCAGTGTGTGTGTGTCTGTCTGTTTGTGTGTGCCCGTCCGTGTGTCTGTCAGTGCATGTGTGTCTGTCTGTGCGTGTATGCCCGTGTGTGTCTGTGTGAGCCTGTGTATGTGTCTGTCTGTCTGTCAGCGTGTCTGTGTGTGTCAGTGTCTGTTAATGTGTGTGTCTGTCAGACAGTGTGCGTCAGTGTCTGTCAGAGTGTGTGTGTCTGTGTGTGTGAAACAATGAGAAAGTCGATGTGACACAAAGAAACCTTTATTATGTGACATGATGGACAGAAAGGTGAGGATGTCCCTTCATGTCCCATCATGCCGAGCGGTTAAATTCAGACAGCAGGTGGGTCAACAACGTCAGATGGTCCCAGCTGTTTCTAAAAGTCACATGATCTAAGTTACGCGTGTTAAATAAAAACAAAGCTCAGGTGTCAGCCGATGAGGTCACACATTAATGACAATATCTTCATCATCATCTTCTTCGTCCCTCACCTCCTCCCGTAACGTGTCCGTGTCCTCCCCCCTCCTCTCCCCTCCCCCCTCGGCCTCCTCGGGGCCCCCGTGGGGCCCCACGATGTACCTGTAGTCCCCTCCGATGGCGAGCTCGGCCCCGGACGTCACCATAAGCCAGCGTGTCTCCTCGTCCTCTGCCTGCCGCTGCCAGGGAATGCTCCAGCTCGCCGCCACGGCCTCCCTCGCTGCTCCGCCCTCCTCCTCCTCCAGGTTAATGTAGAGTTGAGCCTCCTTGTGTGGGGCGGCGGGGGACAGACTGCGCCACAGCGCCTCCAGCCGCCTGACCAGCTGATGGAAACTGGGCCGAAACTTCGGGACCGGACTCCAGCAGCTGTGCATGATGTCATAACTGACACCAACAGGGAGGAAATGAGCGTTAGGGGCGTGGCCAGGGAGAGGAGGAACAGAAAGGAGGGAGCAGCGTGATGTCACACCCACATGTCGCTCCTGCAGTCCGGAGGCTTCTTCAGTCGTTCACCTTTGATCAGAAACTCGTAGATCTCAGAGTTCTCCACCCCAGGGTACGGCGTCTGACCACGAGTCATGATCTCCCACATCGTCACGCCAAACGCCCACTGACACAAACACACGCGCGCTCTGATGAACTACTAGTGTTATGGTGGGAGGGGCCACACTACGTGTGTGTGTGTGTACCGCGTCACTCTGCGTGGTGTACAGGTTGTCAGCCAGACTCTCCAGAGCGATCCACTTCACCGGCAGTTTGGAGGCGGAGCCTTGTCTGTAATAATCTCCACTGTAGATTTTCTTTGAGAGACCAAAGTCTGCGACACACACTGTCATGTCCTCATCCAGCCTGACACACACACACACACACACACACAGTGAGGAGGATGCTGATGCTGCAGAATGTGTGTGTGTGTGTGTGTGTGTGTGTGTGTCAGGCTGGGAATCTGCTGCCAGCTGATTGGTCCACACTCACATGCAGTTGCGGGCGGCGAGGTCCCTGTGGACGATGTTCCTGCTGCTCAGGTAGTCCATCCCCCGGGAGATGTCCAACATGAAGCGGACCAGCGTGTGCAGGGACAGGTCCTGATGGACAGGAGGACGTCAACAAAGAATGAGACTATCATGACAGACGCCATGAATGTCCGATGGAGGAAAATGGTGTCTGTACATCTGGATCACATGTGGGGGTGTGGTCTTACAAACGGCTGCTCTCCCAGTCTGGACAGCAGCAGGAAAGTGTGCAGGTCTCCGTGCTTCATGAAGGGGAGGACCACCATGGGGACGGGCAGACGCTGACCGTGACGCCGCTGCAGACTCACCCCTAACAGACAGGATGGGCTGTCAGTCACGGTGCCTGACCTCTGTTCCCGCGGGACGTGCCTGTGCGTGTGTTACCGATGAGCTGGATGACGTTGGGGTGGGAGAAATCCTTCATGTTGGCCGCCTCCTTCAGACACTGCTCGATGTCGTCTGATGACGTGACGTCCGCTGGGGGACAGAGCAGAGACCTTCACACACCGTCCAACAACACACACCCACAGAGGACCAATGTCTTACTCACATTTCAGAACTTTGACGGCCACTTTCCGGACAGACGTGTCCTCTGCCTTCAGGAGCGCCTCACGCACTGAGCCGAACTCACCTGCCCAGGTGAGGACACGGAGGTGAGACAGTGAGCAGCGAGTCCCGCTGCTGTGAGCTCGTTACCTTTCCCCAGTACGTGTCCCAGCGTGAGTAGCCGCTCTGGAATCAGGACGTCCTGCAGCTTGGTCTTCAGCTCAGCGTTTATACCCAGGCTGTCCACTGGAGGGACACAGACGTTTCAGGTGACCCTCACCTTGACACCATGTGACCAGCAGCTGTGTGGAGTGTAAACAGACGACACTCACGCGTCGCCTCCGGCACCGTGCAGTTTCTGCTGAAGGAGCGAGCGGCGGTGAAGGAGACGGTGCTCTCAGCGCCTGGAGGCTTCAGTGCCCACCTGAGGACAGATGGACGCGTCCTCAACATGTGTTGTCCAAATCTCACCACCCCCGATTCATGCCATCCCAAGTGTCCTACCCAAACTGCCTCTCTTTCCCCTGGCGGCGGGCGATGGCAGCGAGCAGCAATCCCACCACGGTGGCCACCAACAGGCCGAGCAGCAGGACGACCAACATGTGGCTCCGCTGGACCTGGGCTGAGGGACAAGCGCGAGTCAGCATCATAACGGCGAGACATAAACCCAAACCAACACTGGGACGTGTACCTGCGGCTGGCAGCACCAGGACGGGCCGACTCCAGGGCCCGCAGCCCACAGAGGTGCAGGCCGACACCTGGAAGGAGGCGTTGAAGAAACGGCCTCCTCCTGAGAGTTGGGCCCAGTTCTCCTTAAACTGCAGAGGCTCCTGAGGACGACAGCACGCCGTGATGCAGCAGCTCCGCCCACTGACGGCCTGTCACTCAGCTGGACTCACCTGAGGTTCTCTACCCAGAATCCACTGCACCTTATAGGCCAGCAGGTGCCCCTGCAGCTCGTCCTCCGGGAGCTGAGCCCAGCTCAGATGGAGCTGCTGCTCGGACAGGTCAAAGGTCAGGTTGCTCGGGGCTGCAGAGGGAACTGCACACATGCCACTTACGTAAGAGAGGCTGCTGTTTCCATGGCAACCAGCTGACTGGAATGAAGCCTGTCGTGTTCACCGATGGCGCTGACAACAGAGGATGAGCCTGCGACTCACCTGACTCAGGCGTCTGGAAGTGCAGCCAGGGGGAGAAAGGCGACGCCCCCACCTCATTCCCACAGGACACCCTCACACTGTAGTTGGAGTGACTCCTCACACCTGACAGGACCAGGAGGTGAGGAGGAACCAGGACCTCCTGCTGAGGGAGGTCCCGCCTCCCAGGGGACTGCGCCAACACCTGGGGGACAGTTTGAAATGAGTGTACTCACTGTGTGTGTGTGTGTGTGTGCGTGTGTTACCTGGATGGTGCAGGAGGACAGCTCAGAGTGACCTGTAAATCCTGGTTTCCATGACAACGTGATGTTGTTATCCACCATCCTCAGGACCTGGAGTCCGACAGGAGCGCCTGGCAACACTAAACCCCACCCCCAGAGGTATGGTCCAATCAGAGCACAGCTCATTTCACCTCAGTGACAGGTGGTGCTAATGGAAGCTAACCAATGCAAACAGGGGCTAACAGAGGCTAACAGGGGCTAACAGGGTCTAGCTGCCGCTGTGTGAACGCACCTTTGATGTGAACCGTCCCGGTCCTGGACACTGAGATTCCTCGGGTGTTCTTTGCTTCACAGTAAAACTTGATGCTGCTGTTCACTCCTGCAGAGGTCAGAGGTCAGAGTGTGACAGAGGAAGGTCTGAGTCTGTCCTGAACCACTGTCAATCAGATGGTCTCACCATGGACATGGAGGACAGAGGGGGAAGATCTGGCCTCTCCCACCTGGACCCCCCCCAGCCACCACAGCACCTCCACCGGCTCAGGGGGGCCGACAGCCTCGCAGGTGAGGTTGAATGGGTCATTGGGGAACGTGGCCACATCCTGAGGCTCCTGAAGGAAGTGAGGAACGCCTGCAGGAAGAGGAGGACGAGGAGGCTCTTCAGATGTCACAACAGAAGTAAGACATTATATCTATTTGTGTCATACTTCTTGCTCCTCACCTTCCACCGTGATCCAGGCCCGTCCTGAGGACAGCGTCCGGCCATGGAACTCCACCTCACACCAGTACTGACCGGCGTCCTGCTGCTGGACCGACTTGAGGCTGGAGACAGGACACAGACGCTCAGAGCACATGGAGACAGACGGAGTGATGTCAGAGCACTGGTCACGTGACGCTGACCTGTGGAACGTCTCCCAGTGCTTCTCTCCCAGTGTGATGAACATCTGGTCGGAGCTCAGCACCCTGTCTCCGTCCTTCATCCACACGATGTCAGGCTCCGTCACCCCCTGGACAGCACAGCCTAGCCGGGCCGCGTTCCCCTGAGACACCGTCTGATTGGACGGGTGCTTAGTGAAGGTCACACCTGCAGCTGGACACACGCACCTGTTCACAGTGACCTTTGACCTTTCTCTTGCTTTCAGGGTGAGGAGACTTTTCTCTTGTAAGGGTGGGGCGCAGGATTCTTTAAATGTGCCCCATATTTCTATGTGCGCCCCTGCTCATGCTCACAAACAAGTTCTCACGCAAACGCTGCGGTGACTTCAACAAACTCACCTGCTCCACTCCGCAGTAAAATCACAACAATCCACAGAATCAACGCCATTTTCTCATATTCGGAGATTTAAGCCGGTGCCTCGGCTCGGCTCGGCTGGGCTCGCTGCTCCTCAGCGAAGCCTCATGTCCCACAGGACAGAATGTTGACCGGAGGACAACAGCAAACTTCAGGCGGCGAGAAAAGACGAGAAAACACCGCAGAAGTTGTCGATGAGAAAAGTTCCGTCCGTGGCGAAGTCCGACCGTAAAGAGTGTGAGACTTGAGCACGAGTTCGGCGGAAGCAGCGTCGCGTCTTCTTCAAAATAAAAATATTCAGTGAAGACTTTTTACAGCCTTCCTGCTTGGCCTCAGTTAGTGTTCTCCAGGTACATGTTCTCTCTCATTGTCTACATGCTTCTGTTCTCGCTTCTGTGAGGAACCTAAGGGTTCAGACCCTCTCGCCACCTGGTGGCACCTCCGTCACACCTGCTCAGAGGGGTGTGGTCAGCAGCTTCTGGGGAATGAAGGTGGAGATCAGAGCTCGTCCTTCAGGGTCACATGAAGTGGAACACAAGGTCAGGACACGTGTTTTAGTCACACACGTAAAGAACAGGCATGCACACACTTGGCTCACAGGAAGTGTGGGCCGCATCACGGGCACTGGACCTCGTGAACATGTTCGTTTATTTACAATATTTAAAAATGTGCTACAGAGTACATTTTATTCATATGTGGGGGGGGGGGGGGGGGGGGGGGGGGGGGGGGGGGGGGGGGGGGGGGGGGGGGGGGGGGGGGGGGGGGCTCATTTTAAATCCAGAACTTAACAATAAGTGATTTAGGAACAGAGAAGATCCACCAACTACTGACATGTTAATCAAGTCATTAGCAAAATGTTAGCTAACCCCGCCCTCATGCGTCCTCTTCGTCCATGTGACCTGTGATTGGTGTAATTTCCTCACAGAAGCAGACAGGGGGCACCGTGGGGTCAGGGGGCGGGCGCAAATCAACCTCCAGTTAGTGCACCGGGGTCAGCGAGGGTCATCAGGTGAACTTCTTCTTGGTGGCTGTGAAACGCTCCATGTACTGAGGACGAGACACAACAGAGACAATCAGAGACCGCCACAGACCACAGACCAACAGTGTCCCACCTTGTCATATCCTTCCAGGTCCCTGAGCTTCTTGACCTCGAACAGGTTTCCCTCCAGAGAGAACAGAGACACCTGGGAGTCGGTCAGGATGGACAGAGGGATGGAGGACAGCTCCAGACAGTTCTCCTCCAGGCGGAGAACCTTGAGACGAGGACACCGGGACAACTCAGCTGACAACATGGAGATCTGCAGGGAGAAGAGGCAACGCTGAGCGCACAGAGGTGCTGCAGTACCACACTGTAATACCACATAAGTCAGTACCTGGTTCTGGTTGAGGTTGATCTCGATCACCTGCAGCTCAGACACCTCAGCAGGGACGTTGTGGATCTGGTTTCGGGACAGGTCCAACAGGTCCAGATGTCTCAGGGACGCCAGTCCAGAAGGAAACTCTGAGAGCTGGTTCCCAGCCAGGCTGAGGGTCCGCAGGGCCTTGAGCTGGCCCAGGGTCGGGGGCAGCTGCTGGATCCGGTTCCCGTTCAGACTCAGGGTCTCGAGCTTCTTCAGCTTTGCAATCTCACTGGGAATGGTGGCTGAGGACATAGAGGACACAGTGGGACACACAGAGACAGGTGACGATGTGGGCGTGTCTGTGTGGGTGGAGCCTGGGCGTCACTCACTCAGCCGGTTGCAGTTGAGCGTCAAGCTCTTGAGATGCAGGAAGTTTCCGATGGAAACAGGAAGCAGCTCGATCTTGTTCCCGGACAAATCGACCGTCCTCAGGTTTGAGGTGAGTCTCTGCAGCTCCTCAGGAAACTGTCAGCCAGCACACACAGTGCGTCACACCATGGTATGTGTGTGTGTGTGTGTGTAGACAGTGATATCTACATCCTGAAGACCTCAGGAAAGACACTGAGCAGGACACAGAGGGTCTCTGGTCTCAAGATAGTTTACTATGTCTCTCCCTGTGTGTGTGTGTGTGTGTGTTACCTCTAACAGTCCCTTCCCTGTCAACTGAAACACTCCGGTCTTCTGGGAGGTCTCCAGGTGAGACTTGAGCGCGGTGTTCCCCATGTGTGCGTCACGTGTGTCTGGACCTGTGTTCGAGTCCCTCAGGCTGAGCTCCTCATACTAGATCCAGACCGGATGTTGACGGTGTCCCGGGATCAGCTGAGGGATGGAACGGGTAACTCAGTCAGTGACAATGCTAACGGGTAGCTGAGTTAGCTCGGCCTCCGAACAGAGACCCGCTGTAGTTCTGTTTGAGTCCCGCGCTTCTACTGACCCAGCACGAGCATTAATCAGCGAGCTAGCTAGCTAACCTACGGCAACACGACTCAGAGTCGAGCTGCTGGTCCACTGGCCACGCCCCGATTCACTGAGCTCATCTGCTTTAGTCTTTAAGCAGATGGCGTCACTTCCTCCAGACAGATGTTGTTTCCTTCCCGTCCATGGGGGGCGGTGTAGAAGAAGACCAAGCGGAAACAGAAGAAGAAGAAGAAGAAACAAAAATAGGAGGGAAGAAGAAGAAGAAGAAGAAACAAAAATAGGAGGGAAGAAGAAGAAGAAGAAGAAGAAGAAGAAGAAGAAGAAGAGTCCGAACAAAAGGAAGAGAACGGTGCGCGCGCGCGCGTGTGTGTGTGAGAGAGTAGAGTCTTTTTTTTTTTAATAATTGACTGAATGTCTCCGTCTGTCTCAGATGCATCAGTGGGACGTGTCTCTGTTCTCAGTGAGTCCAGCTGCCAGCCTGCTGTCCAGATGTGTCTCCAGAGGGGTCCTGTCTCAGGTGAGGACACGTCCTGCAGAGGACTGATGCTTCCATGCCTGTTTGGTGAAGCGCTATGAATCCTGGGATTTATCAGGAAGGAACGTCTCTGTTTAATAGTCATGTGACCAAACCGTCCAATGACCAGAGTTCTGGACACAAACCTTCATCGTCATGTTGTCTCTACCTGTCCTCAGGAGGAAATAGACTCTGTCTCTTCAAAGCGAAGCCCCGCCTTCTCCTCTCACCTGCACGAGGCTGAGCAGCGAATCAGAGCAGACAGACAGCTGGATAAGGTGTGTCCTCTGCAGCTGTCCACCCCATCACTGACGGGCAGTGAGTCTCAGCGTGTCTCTCTCTCTCTCTCTCTCTGCAGCTGCACTTGGAGGCGGAGCTTCTGCGGCAGGTGAAGGAAAGTGCTGATGTCACACACACGCGTTCCCTCGGTGAGTGTCCTGCTGCACAGCGGACGTCTGTCCACACGTGTCCTAATGTCTCCTGACGCTGGGTCCCCACAGCTGGCAGGTTCCAGCTGCTGCAGCTGTTGAGCGACCATCTGCAGCAGCTGCTGAAGGAGCTGAACCACCTGAGACAGAGACTGACCAGACCCGTGGGTCACACCCACCTGCCTGTTCATGCTCACCTGCACAGGTACGAGCCTCGGCCGTAACACCGTGAGGAACGCGCAGGAGGCTGACTTCCAGGTGTGCGGTGTTGTTCCAGGTGTGTTCTGGAGGTTGTGAGGATGTCTCTGGACTTGATGGAGACTCTGGAGGAGAAGCTGGACTCTGTCCGAGGTTGCAGCTCCGCCCCTGACCAACTCTGTCAGCTGGTCAGTTCCGCCATGTTTTTCCAGAGCTGATCCGAGCAGCTTGTGGGCGTGACTCCTGACCTCTCTCTCTTCCTCAGAGTGCCTTGCTCGCCCGGCTGCTGGCTCAGACGGCTGAGTTACAGAATCTGACCAATCAGCTTCCTCAGTGGAGAGACGTGCGCCTGTGACCTCTGACCCCTAACATTGACTTTTTCTAATAAACTCAGCTTGTGGTGGAAACGTTGTGTGTCAAAATGAAGTCACGCCCCATAGGAATGTTTTTAATGTGGTGTCCACAGGCAGCTGCAAGTACTTTCAATGTAAAGAGTATTATTGCTTTTACTATTCTGAATATCACTGGAGTCGACCGGAGATGTCACGGCCTCCAGGTGGCGCTGCCGCCACCGCTGTAACCGGAAGTGTATTAGAAGCGGAGGAAAAGCAGCTGCTCAGAGTTTCCGGTGATGATTGATGACGCGACTCTGAGTTTCAACTGTTTGGAAGAAGTCACCGAGAGAAACGGTAAATATCTGGGGCAGCTCACCCTAACGGAGCTAATTGGGCTAACACACACACGGAGGTAATGAATACGGGGCTAACACACACACACACACACACACACACACACACACACACACAGGGCTAACTGAGCTAACACACACAGGGCTAACTGAGCTAACAGCTAATAGCTAACGCTGCAGACAGCACGCTGTTGGTGTGTAACCGATCACGTGATGTTGACTCGATGTTTTCAATGATTCGACGTGTTCTGACTGAAACGGTTCACAAACATGATCAGCTTCTCATCTGATCGATCGTTGATCACGTGTTTCCGTCCAGCCTCGCGGACAGGTGAGCACTGTACTCACACAGTGACGATGGGAATCAGGCGACACTGTTCGGTCTCAGGTGCTCCAAACCTGAACTGACCGGTTCTGGTTTCAGTCCTCTGTGGGGCAGGGAGCCCTCAAAGGCCCTCATCAATGGAGGCAGATAACAGGACTCACCATGGCAACAGGTGAAACAAAGCCCCTCCTCCCCAGTGGACTTGGCGATGTTAATGAGCGCAGATCCAGAGCGTGAGCCTGGTTCCCACTAAAGATTCAGGCTGCCGTCATTAAACAGCCTTCAGTTGATTTAATCAGGGTTAGGGTCCAATGTGTCGTTTCAGAGTCACAGACATGTTTTTATGTCTGCAGGCTTCGACTTCAGGGCAGAGGAGCCCCGGGCTGGGCTGAGCTGAGGTTACTTAGAGTTTAGAGCCCTGATCCATTCTGTCATGTTTGTTATTACAGGAAGTGCGTCCTTCACCTGTCAGCTGACTCCCCGAGGTCACTCATTTGGGAGGTTTCCCTCCACACACACACTCCGTTGAATCACACGGTGAGTTCCACGTGCGCACGCGCACACACACACACACACACATTCTGGGTCCCACAGACACGCAGCTTTGGCTGTTTTGTGCGTGTGAGCAAGTTGTCCCTGGTTTCCAGGATCCACTCAGACGTCATCATGGTGTTAGCCGACTTGGGGAGGAAGATCACCTCTGCGCTGAGATCCCTCAGCAATGCCACCATCATCAATGAAGAGGTAAGTGCTACCTCCCGAGGTCCGGAGACACCGATCTGTCTGAGACATCCACAGAGACCGTCCAAGACTCGCGATCACAGGTGAGGACTCAGATGACGTCTTTGTTCCAGGTGTTGAACGCCATGTTGAAGGAAGTGTGTGCGGCTCTGCTGGAGGCCGACGTCAACATCAAACTGGTCAAACAGCTAAGGGAGAATGTCAAGTGAGTCCCGATGCTGGAGCCGAGCCTGAACGAGTCCTGGACCTGGCTCTGCTGTGAATGTGCTGAGAATGTGTGCTCTTCCCACAGGTCGGCCATCGACCTGGAGGAGATGGCCTCCGGTCTGAACAAGAGGAGGATGATCCAACACGCCGTCTTCAAAGAGCTTGTCAAGGTCAGATCACATGGTCAGATCAGTACACTGGACCTGAGCTACAATCAGCAGCCGGGTTTGAGGGCTGCGCCATGTATGGACAGTCACATGTCCGAGCCCTGCTGACCTGTCAGGTCAGGGTGCATGCTTTCAGAGAGGTAAAGATCCTGTGCGTGTGTGTGTGCGTGTGTCTCAGCTGGTAGATCCTGGTGTGAAGGCCTGGACTCCGACCAAAGGGAAGAACAATGTCATCATGTTTGTTGGACTTCAGGGAAGTGGAAAAACCACAACCTGCTCCAAGGTGATGTCACACGCCTTAAAGACCCCCCCCCCCCCATTCTTCGTAGGCCCCCCCCCCCCCCATTCTTCGTAGTGCCCCCTGATGTTCATCGCTCACTCTCTGCTGCTTTGCTGCAGTTGGCGTATTACTACCAAAGGAAAGGCTGGAAGACATGTCTGATCTGTGCTGACACCTTCAGAGCAGGTGCATGCCATGAAACACTCACTTGAGCCACTTCCCGTCAGCTGACCTCAGAGCCCTGACCGTTGTCCTCTCACCTGTTGCAGGTGCCTTTGATCAGCTCAAACAAAATGCCACCAAAGCCAGAATCCCTTTCTACGGCAGGTAAGTCCCTCTGGAGCTCACACAGCGCCCCCTGCTGTAGGCCGCTCTAACCGCGTTGCCTTCAGTTACACAGAGATGGACCCGGTGGTGATCGCTGCTGAGGGTGTGGAGAAGTTCAAAAACGAGAACTTTGAGATCATCATCGTGGACACGAGTGGACGACACAAACAGGAAGACTCGCTGTTTGAGGAAATGTTACAAGTTTCCAATGCTGTGGTGAGTACCTGAACACAGCGCCGCTGGTCCCTGGCTGACAGACGGCGCCTGAAGGCTTTCATCTCCTCTTGCTGTTTCCATAGCAACCGGACAACATTGTGTACGTGATGGATGCGTCCATCGGACAGGCCTGCGAGTCCCAGGCTAAAGCTTTCAAAGACAAGGTGGACGTGGCATCAGTGATCGTCACCAAACTGGACGGACACGCCAAAGGAGGAGGGGCTTTGAGCGCGTAAGGCCTGTTCTGCTCTGTGATGTCACAGACTTTACCGGTGTTCATGTTCTTCTCCTGCTGTGTGCCGTCAGCGTGGCAGCCACCAGGAGTCCCATCATCTTCATCGGGACAGGAGAGCACATCGATGACTTCGAGCCGTTCAAGACGCAGCCGTTCATCAGCAAACTGCTCGGTAAAGGACCCGCCCCCACCTGACCGCGACACCGGACATGTTGCTTCCTGTGTGTAATAACACCAAGCTCCTCCTCTTCCTGCCAGGGATGGGAGACATCGAGGGACTGATCGACAGAGTGAACGAACTCAAGCTGGACGACAACGAGGAGCTCATCGACAAACTGAAGCACGGTGAGCCGCCGGCTGACCTCGCACAGTGCATTATGGGTATGGAGACTAACTCATGACCTCTGACCTTCAGGTCAGTTCACACTCAGAGACATGTACGAGCAGTTTCAGAACATCATGAAGATGGGACCCTTCGGACAGATCATGGTGAACTCTCATACTGAAACACCTGAGTCAGATGACCCAAGCACGTGGTCTTTTATTCCGATGTCACGTGTGTGTGTGTGTGTGTGTGTGTGTGTGTGTGTGTGTGTGTGTGTGTGTGTGTGTGTGTGTGTGTGTGTGTGTGTGTGTGTTTAGGGGATGATTCCTGGCTTCGGCACAGACTTCATGAGTAAAGGAAATGAACAGGAATCAATGTCCAGGCTGAAGAAACTCATGACCATCATGGACAGCATGAACGACCAGGGTAAGACACGTCCATGCTTCTGTCTCAGTGGACACACACACACCCTCAAACCATGCACAGTGGGTCACTGTAGGTTCTGGGCTCAGATGCACACACTGACACATCTGTCCATCACTGGGTCCTATGGTCCTCCTGCAGAGCTGGACAGTAAAGACGGGGCCAAGCTGTTCAGCAAGCAGCCCAACAGGGTCCAGAGGGTGGCCCGGGGGTCCGGCGTGGCCACCAGAGACGTCCAGGAGCTGCTCACTCAGTACACCAAGTTTGCCCAGATGGTGAAGAAGATGGGGGGCATCAAAGGCCTGTTTAAAGGTGTGCTCCATGCAGTGTGCTGCAGCTCCAGCAGGGGCCAATGGTTTCACACATGTCTCTATTTTCAGGAGGAGACATGTCCAAGAACGTAAACCCGTCGCAGATGGCCAAACTTAACCAGCAGATGGCGAAAATGATGGACCCACGAGTCCTTCACCACATGGGTGAGACCTTGTTCTCCGTAACCTTCTGCACCTGCCGCGGACCGTAAAAAACAGAAGCTGACCTGCTGGTGTGTTTCAGGGGGAATGGCTGGGCTGCAGTCGATGATGCGTCAGTTTCAGCAGGGAGCTGCCGGAAACATGAAAGGCATGATGGGATTTAACAACATGTGACCTCCGACCAATCAGCTGCCTTAAAATGATTGAGCAACGTCAGCGTGCTGCCCCCTGGCAGGAAGAGGTGGAGGGGGTGGAGCTTAAGTGGATAGGAAGTGACGAAGGAAGAAATAAAGGATGTGACTTTCCCCAATGATTTGAGCTTTTAGAAAAACACCAGAAGAAGAAAGGGGCGATTTAAAGGAGGAGTCGGGCGTGGTCGCTGCTTCCTCTGAAGCTGCTGCGCCTTCGAATGAAGAGGTGGAGCATCAGTAATTTAATCCTGTATCATATTTTGTTTCTGTCAAAGCTTTAAGAGCCGAGTGAGTCCTGATTGGAACAGATGACGACGATGATGATGACGACATTAGTTAGTGACAATATTTTTGTCAAATAAAAACATTTGTATCGAAACATTTTAAAGGTTCTGTCTCTTTAATGTTTAAACCATGACGAGGAGAATCTACATGAGGACTGAGGACAGCTGTGAGACAGACTCGAGACATTTTCTTTCCTCTAAAGTGTGTGGCACCCACAAAGATCTTACATTGACGAGATGTATCACTCGGAGTCAGGAATTCATCCGCGTGTGACAGTGCGTGTCGGTCAGGAACGCTTGAATATTGGTCAGAGTGAGACCTCCGTGTTTTGACTTCTCTGTGTTGTGACGTGGCGCCGGGCCGCCGCCATGTTGTTTTGCTTAGTTGTCAGTGCGGCGCAGCGGCGGTAAGTTCACACTCTGTCTCGCACCCCCCCACACACACCCACACACACACACACACTGTTGGCGCCCAGCCGGGTCCTGATGGACACACTCTGTCCTCCTTCCCGTATCTGTCTCTGCTGTGCTCGGACCCGCCTCTGGTTCGTCGCTTTGGATCAAAGCGTTTGCCGAATGACTTTGTAGACTTTGAAGACACGCGCACACCTGTGTGACGTCAGCGGCGTGAACGCAGCGCGGTCTGTCTCTGACTCCGCCCTGTCTCCTCTCAGCTTCTACCTGACGGCGTGTGCGTTGCCATGGCAACCTTCCCAGAATACATCGCTCAGAATGAAGAGCGCGACGGTGTCCGCTTCAGCTGGAACGTGTGGCCCTCCAGTCGGCTGGAGGCCACTCGGATGGTGGTGCCCGTGGCGGCTCTGTTCACGCCCCTGAAGGAGCGACCCGACCTGCCCCCGATCCAGTACGAACCGGTTCTGTGCAGCCGGGCCACCTGCCGCGCCGTGCTCAACCCCCTGTGGTACGTCACTGCTCTGGCCTGACCTCTCTGACCTCTCTGAACTGTCTGACCTCATCTCTCTGACCTGACCTCTGACCTCACCTATCTGACCTCTCTGACCTCTGCAGCCAGGTGGACTACCGAGCAAAGCTGTGGGCGTGTAACTTCTGTTACCAGAGGAATCAGGTGGGAGAGCGGCGTCCATCCGGTGGAACGTGGTCAGTGATGATGTTGTGGTGATGTCACTCACTCAGGTGTGTGTTTCAGTTTCCTCCGTCCTACGCCGGCATGTCCGAGGTGAACCAGGCGGCCGAGCTGGCGCCGCAGTTCTCCACCATCGAGTACGTGGTGCAGGTAAGAGCCCCGCGGTGCAGGTAGAGACGTGCGTGTGCTCAGGTGTGGAACCCCGTCTGCTGTCTGTCCTCAGCGGGGTCCTCAGATGCCGCTGGTCTTTCTGTATGTGGTGGACACCTGCATGGAGGACGAGGACCTGCAGGCTCTGAAGGAGTCCCTGCAGATGTCCCTGTCCCTGCTCCCTCCCACCGCGCTGGTCGGACTCATCACCTTCGGACGCATGGTCCAGGTCCACGAGCTCGGCTGTGAGGGCATCTCCAAGAGCTACGTCTTCAGGGGGACGAAGGACCTGAGCGCCAAGCAGCTGCAGGTGAGACAGGTCTTTACCTGTGGGGGGGGTTGATGCCGTCTCATCTTGTAAACACGTCCCACAGGAGATGCTCGGCTTGACCCGACCCTCAGGCCCTCAGGGCCACGGCCCCCAGACGGGCCACCAGCCTCTGTCCAACAGGTACACACACACTGTGACCATGGTGATGATGTCATCAGAAGTGGCCGGCTGACTGAACGTTGGTTCCACAGGTTCCTGCAGCCGGCGCAGAAGGTCGACATGAACCTGACTGACCTGCTGGGGGAGCTGCAGCGTGACCCCTGGCCCGTCACCCAGGGGAAGAGACCCCTGCGCTCTCTTGGCGTGGCCGTGTCCATCGCTGTCGGCCTGCTGGAGGTAGGCGGGGGCTTTCATCACGTGGGGGTTTGCTACCAAATCTCACCAGTGTTTCCCACAGTGTACCTTCCCCAACACTGGCGCTCGCATCATGACTTTCATCAGCGGCCCGGCGACGCAGGGGCCCGGCATGGTGGTCGGCGACGAACTGAAGACGCCCATCAGGTCGTGGCACGACATCCAGAAGGACAACGCCAAGTTCATGAAGAAAGCCACGAAGGTGAGGCCGCGGCCACGTTCCCAGCACGAACACGTTTCGCCGTACTTCACTGTGTGTGTGTGTGTGTGTGTGTGTGTGTGTGTTACAGCACTATGAGTGTCTCGCTAACCGAGCAGCCAACAACGGTCACATCATCGACATGTACGCCTGCGCCCTGGACCAGACCGGCCTGCTGGAAATGAAGTGCTGTGCCAACTACACTGGGTACACACAGACACACACACGCACAGGGAGGAACCCTGCACGTGTAGTAAATGAAACATCACAGCAGTCCGGGGGGCGTGTCTTGGCCCTCCTCCTCCTGATTGGTCCACGCAGTGGCGTCCCTGCCGGAGATATGTGTTTGTGCTCACGTGTGTGTGTGTGTGCAGGGGCTACATGGTGATGGCAGACTCCTTCAACACGTCTCTGTTTAAACAAACCTTCCAGAGAGTCTTCACCAGAGACGTCAGGGGCTCTTTTAAAATGGCCTTCGCCGCCACACTGGAGGTCAAGGTATGACAGCTGCTCAGGTGATCGGGGCCACGCCCCCTTGCCACCACAATGAACTGGCTGGCTGGCTTTTCTGTTTCAGACTTCCAGAGAGATCAAGCTCTCCGGAGCCATTGGGCCATGCGTGTCTCTGAATGCCAAAGGACCCTGCGTCTCTGAGAACGTACGTAGCCACCAACACGCCGCTGACCTTTGACCTTTAGCTACAGTCACAGGCGTGTGATCATGTGTTGACAGGAGATCGGTACCGGAGGAACGTGTCAGTGGAAGATCTGTGGTTTGGATCCCAGCACTACCCTGGCTCTTTACTTCGAGGTCGTCAACCAGGTAAGGTCCTGATCTCTGACCTTCAGACAGAGTCAATCCCCTGCTTCCTGCCGGCTGGTCCGGTCGGACCTGTCGGGGTCTTCGGGGGTGACGGTGGACGTGTGGTGGACGTCGTGCTGATGCGATTGGTCGGATGCAGGTGGAGGGCGGAGCTCTGTGGGAAAGACCCCAGCGGCTTTGGCATCAGCGTCGCGACCGCCCGCCGCAGTGCAGCCCGGTACCTGCTGCAGAGAGACGGACACCAGGTTATAGACAGCGTGTCTGGGGGCGTGTCAGCGTCGAGTGTCACTCACGTCTGAGTCATGCAGGTGATCCAGGGGTTGAGGGCGGCGCTGGTCAGAACCAGCCAGGCAGAAAGGGCAGAGGTCACGGCAGAGGCCTGCTGACCGCCGAGCGTCTCGTACAGACACACAGTAACGTAAGGCAGCCAGCACAGGAGCACGCACGCTGTGAACATGACAAGAAGCCAGCTGAGCATGTGATGCGGCTGACAGCGATGGGAAAACAGCACGCACCCACCTGAGGTCGTCACCATGACGACGGAGCTCCTCAGGTAGTTGTTAGCAGGAACGTGGAAGCAGTGCAGCTCGTTGCACATGAACGTGCCCCTGCGAGCCTGTTTTCTGGCCACGTGCACGATGTATCCGTACAGGGAGCACATGGTGGCGATCGGGGCCACGACGCCGAGCAACGCCCACAGCAACACGAAGCTCCTGTTGTCGGGCGTGAAGCTCAGACAGCAAAGGAAGCGGGAGCGGCTGTAGGCGTAGGTGCCGAAGCCCAGCAGGGGCGGGGCGGCGCTGGCCAGACTGAACAGCCAGACCAGGAGCAGCGCCGCCCGACTGCGCCCGGGCGTCCAGATGCGCCGGTAGCTGAGGGCGAAGCAGATCTCCGTGAACTTGTCCACCGCGGCCCAGGTCAGTGAGTGGAGGGACGACGTCTGCAGGAGGAGGAAGACGAAGCCGCTGCCCTGACAGAGCACGCCCTCGCTGGCGTAACCCGCCGGCCGCCACAGGCTGTTGTGGGCGCCGAAGGGGATGGTGGCGAGCCCGAGGGCCAGGTCGCTGAGGCTGAAGCTCACGGTCAGACCCAACGTGTCGGAGCGCAGGTCTCTGTTGAGGAGCAGCACCAGCAGGAGGAGGAGGTTCCCACCCACGCACGCAGCACTGGTCACAGCCATCAGAGACGCGTACAGCGTCCTCAGAGCGGCCGCCATCTTCACCACAGGAAGTCACACAGCCAGTGGAAAACGGATGAAGCGATCAAAGTTCCACGTCTCCATGACAACAGAAGGTCACATGATGCAGTCAGGTCGAGGTCCTGAAGGTCGGAATGTCAGCGTCAGTCTGAGCCGAGGACGCGCTGCAGAGGGCGTGTCCTGCAGACAGCGTCCACAGGGAGGGTTGCTGTGGTGCGTGTGTCAGACACCTGCTGAGATGATCACAGGACACACACACACACACACACACACACACACACACGCTGTGTCAACAGGCGCTGAGCAGCCAATATCCTGTGTGTGTGACTCAGGTAATCACAGGTGGACCTCTGACCGCGAACAGCTCAGGTGTGGAGCAGCCAATCAGAGCTCGGTCTGATGACGCAGGAGAATCCTTTGATTGACAGCTTGAGGCTGCGGTGGCGTCGTCATGGTAACCGTCATCGCCTGGTTACAGATCCTCCATCTCTGTGTTGCAGCACAACGCACCGATCCCCCAGGGTGGCCGCGGCGCCGTGCAGTTCGTGACTCAGTACCAGCACTCGTCAGGACAGAGGCGGGTCAGAGTCACCACCGCCGCCAGGAAGTAAGTCGACGCCCCCCGCGCAACTGCTCGTGTGTTCACAGGCGGCTCAGTAACGTCCTCTGTCCCGCCCCCACAGCTGGGCGGACGCTCAGACTCAGATACAGAACATCGCCGCGTCTTTTGACCAGGAGGCTGCGGCCATCTTGATGGCGAGGCTGGCGGTGCACCGTGCGGAGACGGAGGAGGGCCCGGATGTTCTACGATGGCTGGACAGACAGCTGATCCGTCTGGTAGGGCGGCTGCAGCGTGCACGTGCACTCTGAGGCGTGGCGGCGCAGCTGATGCGTCGCGTTTCTGTTTCAGTGTCAGAAGTTTGGAGATTATCACAAAGACGACCCGAGCTCCTTCAGGTTCTCCGAGACCTTCTCCCTCTACCCTCAGGTGGGCGGCGCCTCCCTGCTCTGCGGCCCGCGTCACTTCTTGTTTCTCACCTGCCCGTCTGTGTTTCAGTTCATGTTCCACCTGCGGCGCTCGCCGTTCCTTCAGGTGTTCAACAACAGCCCGGACGAGAGCTCGTTCTACCGGCACCAGTTCAGCCGGCAGGACCTGACCCAGGCGCTGATCATGGTGCAGCCGGTCCTGTACGCCTACTCCTTCAACGGACCGCCGGAGGTATGGCACCGAGTTCGCTTGACACCTGAGCGTGCTCGCGGGATGTGGGCGGGGTTACCGTTGACTGACGGCCTCTGATTGGTTTCAGCCCGTCCTACTGGACAGCAGCAGCATCCTGCCGGACCGAATCCTCCTGATGGACACCTTCTTCCAGATCGTCATCTACCACGGCGAGGTACCAGGGGCACCAGAGACGCGTTCGTGAAGGACACCAGGAGACGAATGACATGTGCATGTGTTTGTGTGTCAGACGGTGTCTCAGTGGAGGAAGGCCGGCTACCAGGTCATCCCCGAGTATGAGAACTTCAAGCACCTCCTTCAGGCCCCGGTGGATGACGCCCAGGAGCTGCTACACACCCGCTTCCCCATGCCGCGATACATCGACACGGAGCACGGGGGCAGCCAGGTGGGGGCGCTCACCCCCACTGTACAGTCTCACCTGTCCTGTCTCACCTGTCCTGTCTCATCATTTCAGGCTCGCTTCCTGCTCTCCAAAGTGAACCCCTCCCAGACCCACAATAACATGTACACCTGGGGCCAGGTGAGACCCTGAACCAACCTTTGACCCTCAGGTGCTCACCACCGGTCTGACCAGTTGTTCTCTGTGCAGGAGTCTGGAGCTCCCATCCTGACCGACGACGTCAGTCTGCAGGTGTTCATGGATCATCTGAAGAAACTGGCTGTCTCCAGTGCAGCCTGACCCCCCACCTGTACCCCCATGACCACCCCCCCGCCCCCCTGGCCCCGCCTGTCTGCATTATATCATGGTTTAGTTGGTCACTAACCCCGCCCACTGTCACCTGTCAGTCTCCAGGTGGCAGCCAATCAGAAGAGCTGGGGCATGTTCAGAGCGGTCACGTCCCGGTTTTATTTGTTTCTAATAAAGTTTGAAATATTAAACGTGTCCTCTGTTACCATGGCGACGGCCTTTTAGTCTGAGTGTTGCCATGACAACCGCTTCAGTCAAAGCTCCACTCTCTGACTTCCTGTCATTCTTCACTCACTTCCTCCAGGAAGCATCTGGGTCGCCGTGACAACCTCCACTTCCACTGTTTGTTCAACTGTGTGTGTGTGTGAGAGGAGGAATCTGAAGTCGCTTCATCAGCTGTGTCTCTTTCCTTTAGCGTCTCGTTTGTATCAAAGTTCTTCTGGCCATCGTCACAGAATCAGGTTTTGTTCAAGCGTCTCCGGGTTTTCACAGGAAACTGAGACGCCTTATCAAGACACGCCACATTTCCTGAGAGAGAGAGAGGGAGAGGGAGGGAGAGAGAGGGAGGGGCCAGCGCGTCAGTGAAGAAGAAAGACGTTCACAGACGAGAGGACGAGTTTGACGGACGGTAAGAAAAGGATCTGACATAGAATCTGTTCACGTGTTTATTTCTTTCCATTTTTGCTTCTTTCATCTCGAACTTCTTTGAGTCTGTGGCGTAGACGTGAGCATCACCAGCATACCGCAGCTTCTCTTTCTGCCCTCAAGTCCCGTCACACGCTCACCTTGTTTTCCTCTGACCCAGAACCGTCCTCGCGTGGGGGGACTCGGCAGCGATGTCGTCCTGGATGTACCTCTGGCTCTTGGTCCAGTCCACGGGGTTCTGGACGAACGCGGCTTCGCCGCCTCGTTACGCCCTCCGCCGCACCAAGGTCAGGTTCGACCAGGCCGTGCGGGACTGTTCCCCCGGCGTCCTCACCACCCTTGCCACTGAGCAGGAAGTCAGCAGCGTCCTCGGGCTCATCTCCAGTGCGCCACCGCCCCAGAGAGACTTCACATTTTGGGTCGGACTGAAGAAAGACAAGAACAAGTGCGTCGTCCCCACGCTGCCGCTCAGAGGCTTCAGGTGGGTGGAGGATGACAGCGAGGACTCACAGGTGAGTCGCTGGGCCAAGGAGCCACGGGACACGTGCACGTCAGTGCGCTGCGTGGTGCTGCAGGGGGAGTCCGACGGCTCGTCCGTGACCCGGTGGGGCCTGGTTCCGCTCACATGTAAGGAGACTATAGTTCATCCATTCATCTGCAAACTGAGAGATGGACAGACCAGTCCAGTGCGGGAGGCCAACATGTCCAGCGTGGGACCCACAGCACTGGAACCAGTCACACGTCCCACAGAACCACCTGAACCAGAACCAGAAGCCGAGCCTGAGCGTGACCCCGGGCCTCGCTCCGGCTCGGGGGTGGAGCTGAGCGTGTGTCGCCACCCTGTGGTCCCCAGGGCCCGCTCGCTACGTCTGGACCCCGGGAACAGCAGCAGGGTGCAGGTGGAGTGCTGGTCCTCCGACCGGTTGGATCTCTACTGCTGGGGCCGTCCCGCTGGGTGGCGTCTCCCGGACGGCTCCCGCGCCAACTTCTCCTCCCTCTGCCAACCGTGTGGCGGCGGCCTCCAGAAGGACGCCTCTGGAAACTGCGTGGACGTCGACGAGTGCAGCGGCGCCCCCTGCAGGGGCCTCTGTCTGAACACCGAGGGCTCTTACCGGTGCGTCTGTGCCGACGAGGACGGGAAACATCATGACGAGGGCTCACCGGCGTGCAAACACGCCATCGCCACCGAAGACGGCGGGTCCCTGTCCGGCATCCTGGTCCCCGTGCTGGTGGCTGTGGCAGCGCTGCTGGTGCTGCTGGTGGCCGCTGGCGTGACGGTGAGGTGCTGCCTGAGGAGGAGGGCGAGGAAACGCAGGGAGGAGAAGATGAAGAATGAAGAGAACAACCAAATCTGATCCACACCTGGTCCTGGCCCTGGTCCATGTGTTTGACGCAGCAGTCGGCTCCTACAGGAACTGTTGACATGTATATACATTTTATACATTTTGTACGCCGTGTACATTCTATGAGAACTTCAAACCTACTTCAGTAGAAGTACTCTGTGAGCTCCACGTGTTGTTAATAAAGGTGTTTGTGGTTTTAAATAAAGTTTCATGGGTTCTATGGAAGTCACGTGTTCCCATGGCCAGAGGGGGCAGCAGAGAGCCGCGGACACCACAGAAGAAGAGCTGACGCGTGTGCGCTCACTCTCATTCCAAGATGGCGGACCAAGAGGGTGAGTGCGAGCCGCGTCCTCCGAAGCTCCGACCGGGACCCGGCCTCGGCCCCGGCCGTGATGCGGAGGTGACGCAGCAGTTTCTGCTCCTCCATCGTGTTCGATGAGCAGCCAGCTGCGGCACGTGCACGCGTCCAGATCCGCGCCACCGAACCAGACTGACTCTGGATCCGTTTCTCCCCGACCACGTGCTTCAGCCTATGGCCGCTCACGATGGAACCATCGCGTCTATGGGTCGATTAGTGTGTGTGTGTGTGTGTGTGTGTGTGTGTGTGTGTGTGTGTGTGTGTGTGTGTGTGTGTGTGTGTGTGTGTGTGTGTGTGTGTGTGTGTGTGTGAAAATGCGGATCTGTACGCGTGTGTGTATGAAAATGCGGATCTGTACGCGTGTGTGTATGAAAATGCGGATCTGTACGCGTGTGTGTATGAAAATGCGGATCTGTACGCGTGTGTGTATGAAAATGCGGATCTGTACGTGTGTGTGTATGAAAATGCGGATCTGTACGTGTGTGTGTGTGTAAGAATGTGGATCTGTACGTGTGTGTGTGGTTCAGTCCAGCGGCCTGTTGGCGTCGTTTGTTAGCCCCGATGCTAACCACCACGTGCCGCTTGAGGCCACGTGAGATGCGGCTTCTCCCACGTGCGTTTCTTCACGAAGTTCGCGTCTAGAGCAGCATAGAACGGAACAGCATAGAACAGAGCGAAGGGCAAACACATCAGTTCTGATTCGACTGTTTGTTTCGCAGCCTCAGTGAAGAAGAAGAAGAAGGTGAAGAAGATGAGTGAAGAAGAAGTTGGGGTGAGTGACATCATTTCGTCACACGCTGAAATGACGTCACGGCTGAACTAACGTGCTGTTGGGGGGGGCAGGAGATCCAGCAGGGCGGTGACTTCCTCATCCAGCCGCAGAGCAAGGCGGCGTCTCTGGACACGTCTCAGTGGCCGTTGCTCCTGAAGGTACGTCACCTGACCGCATCAAAGGAATCAGCTCTGCCTGTGAAGTGATGAACCAGTTTATCCATTCGCTGAGCGGCGGCCATCTTGTCTCTGCTTCTGCTCCCGTTTTGGGGGCGGGGCCTCTCCACAAGGTGCCAGAACCAAGCCGGCGTTCTGCTGGACTCTGGGTTGGGGCCGCGTGGAGAGCCGGACTGGACCCGGCTGCTGCAGAGACGATGTTCTGTTCTGATCACGTGACACGGGGCGGCGTTTGGTGCATGTAACACCTGTGTGGTGTTTATACAGGAAGTGATGTAATCAGATCATTATTTGCTGCAGAACTTTGACAAACTGAACGTCCGCACAGCCCACTACACGCCACTGCCGTGCGGCAGCAATCCCCTGAGGCGGAGCATCCAGGACTACATCAGGTAACGGCTGCGCCGCTGCCGCGCTGTCGGTCCACCCCTCTACCTGTCCACTAACGGACTTCCTGTTTCAGGTCGGGCTTCATTAACCTGGACAAACCTGCAAACCCCTCCTCCCACGAGGTGGTGGCCTGGATCCGGAGAATCCTGCGGGTGGAGAAGACAGGTCACAGCGGGACGCTCGACCCCAAGGTCACGGGATGTCTGATAGTGTGTGTGGACCGAGCCACGCGATTGGTCAAATCCCAACAGAGTGCCGGTACGCGGGTTAGCGTTAGCATAGCTCCGGGCCAACAGTAACCCGACGGCCCCCTCACTGCTCCCTGTGTGTGTGTTGCAGGTAAAGAGTATGTGGGCATCGTGCGGCTGCACAACGCCATAGAGAGCGAGCACACGCTGGCCCGGGTAAGTCGGAGCACAAGGAACAGTCGTTGTAACCGCCGTCAACAGGCAACGCCGCCTGACCCGGCATCTGTCCGCAGGGCATAGAAACGCTGACCGGTGCTCTGTTCCAACGGCCGCCCCTGATCGCTGCCGTCAAGCGCCAGCTCAGAGTGCGAACCATCTACGAGAGCAAGCTGATCGAGTACGACCCCGAGAGGAGGCTGGGTCAGTCTTCGGCCAATCGCCAGCTTGTCGGCCACTGCTCTGCAGGAGGTGCTAACCGCTGATGTCACGTGACCGTCACAGGTATCTTCTGGGTGAGCTGTGAGGCGGGAACCTACATCAGGACGCTGTGTGTCCACCTGGGTCTGCTGCTGGGGGTCGGAGGTCAGATGCAGGAGCTGAGGCGAGTCCGCTCTGGAGTCATGGGAGAGAAGGTCAGCATCATTTCCTGTGTGGGTCGGGCTGACGTCAAAGTGTTGAGTCCAGTCCAGCTGCTCCGTGCCGGGCTGCTAATTAAACTTTGAAACAGACACGCGCAGCGGAGACGGTGCCGCGAATGATGACATCGTTTGTGCGACGTCACACCGCTGCTGACATCACGCGTCTTAAATGTTTTGACCATAAGCCGAGACGTGATTGGCAACTGTCAGGAACTCGCATAGTCTTTTTTTTGTGCCGAAAACACGCCCATACGATGACCTCAAATGTTCATTGCTGTGGCAGGACAACATGGTGACGATGCACGACGTCCTGGACGCCCAGTGGCAGTTTGACCACAACAAAGACGAGTCGTACCTGAGGAGGGTGGTGTTCCCGCTGGAGAAGCTGCTGGTGTCCTTCAAACGCCTGGTGATGAAGGACAGCTCTGTAAGTCGTGCTCTACGCCCATCTGTCTCGTGCACGCCGTCCCTGTCTCACCTGATGCCTCGTGTCTCCAGGTCAATGCCATCTGCTACGGAGCCAAGATCATGCTGCCCGGCGTGCTGCGGTACGAAGACGGCATTGAGGTCAACCAGGACATCGTCGTCATAACGACCAAGGGAGAGGCCATCTGCACAGGTGAGTGTGTGCTGTGTGTGTGTGTGTTGAAGCCACATGATGAGTTCAGGAGCGTCAGGAGCTTCAGGCCGTGATGACCTGCGATCTATCACCCTTCTCTGATGGCTACAACCAAACACCTGCTGCTGCCGCCGCTGTTGGCGAGTAATTGACAGCTGTGTCTGTGCAGCTGTCGCTCTGATGACCACGGCGGTGATCTCCACGTGCGACCATGGCGTGGTGGCAAAGATCAAGAGGGTGATCATGGAGCGGGACACGTATCCTCGGAAGTGGGGTCTGGGACCAAAGGTACGTGTTGAACTTTGCGACGACAGGTGAGGTGGGCGGGGCCGCTGGACAGGTGAGCTGATGGAGCCCGTCTGTCTGTCCAGGCGAGTCAGAAGAAGATGATGATTCAGAAAGGACTCCTCGACAAACACGGGAAACCAAACGGCAGCACGCCGCAGGACTGGAAGACGCAGTATGTGGACTTCAGGTGCGTTTCTTTCGGGGTGGGGGGAGGTTGCAGACAGTTATCCCTCACCGGGCTGACGTGCTCTCTGAGGGAGTCGCTCTGCTACAGGAACCTTCAGGTCGGGCTGTGCTGCTCTGCCATTGGCTGAGCGACCGCTAACCTGAAACATGACATCACAGCCTGGCAGGCGTGACGAAACATCGCCACCCATTTGTCACTTCTACTTTTCTTTATTTCAATTGACAGCGTCTCCAAAGCGGAGGAGGAGGAGCCGTGTGACGTCCCTGCAAAGGTAAGGGGGAGTGGCCAGTGAGATTGCAATGAGGTCAGTGATTCGTCGTGACGCCTGCTTTGTTCTGCAGAGGAAGAGGGAGGCGACCGACAGCGAGGGAGAGACGGCACAGCCCGCCGAGGAAGTGAAGAAGGAGAAGAAGAAGAAAAAGAAAGAGAAGAAGGTTAAAGTAGAGGAGGGTTCTGTAGAGGAAGAGGCGGAGCTGATAGCAGAGGTCAGATTTCCTGAAGTGGCGTGCGTATTCGAACACGCTCGTTACACCTGTGACACATTTCTACTTGGTTTGCAGGCTGAAGGCACGAAGAAGAAAAAGAAGAAGAAACAGAAAGACGATGCGTCAGAGTGACAGACTCCGCCCACTCCCCACACAAAGCATTCTGGGAGTTAATTAATGGACTGTGAATGCAGAAAAAGGACATTTTTGGTTTTTATAAATATATCTTTTTATGTAAATACTTGAGCCGGAAGCCTGTTTGTAATTTCAAAATAAAAGTGTTTTCGATATGTTCTGTTTGTGATGACCTCACAGCAATGTCTGATGGGGGGTGCAGTCGCAAGGCTCCCACAGCTTCCTGTACAGCTGGTGGTCATATGGGTGGAGCCCAGCGTACTAAATCAGTGGTCAGCGCCTGTGATGTCACAACTGGATTCTTCTGTGCTCTTACTTTGAAATCAGAAAATGTGTCAGGTGATCATTTAATCAAGGCAACTGGACTTCTTTCTTTGAAGACGTTTCGTCCTTCATCCAAAGGGCTTCTTCAGTTCTGGTTTAGGCTGGGAAAAACCCCGGAGATATGTCTGGATGTGGGTGGCGCTGTGAGTATCGGCCATTCCTCTCCTTATGTGACCATAAGTCAGATGAGTGGGCCATTAATACATGTGGTGCGGTGTGGACCACTCCTCTCATCATGTAACAAATTGTCACATGACTCATTCACTTGTGTCAATGTGTGAAAGACTGGGGGTGAATGGATCCTCGTGCTCACAGGGTCCAGAGGATGTTAGCTGCTGTGGTGTAGATGAGCAGCTAAAACTCCTGGGATGAGATCTCAAGGCAGAGTGGTATGTAGTAGCCCTCCTCCTCTGTTCAGTGTTGGCCTTTCCAAAAACCACATTGAGTTTTTCTTTTGGAGTTTTGTCTTTGGGGTGACCCGACTGTGGCCCCTCCCCTTCCTGAACACGTCTGATCAGTTGATCTGTGAAACAATCGGACTGGGGCCCATACAACGCTTGTTATAAAGCATATAACCATATAAAGCAGTCTGGTTTATTAAATATAAACTCGGTTACCATGGCAACTGATGCTGGCAGACTGACCCGGTCCGGACCGGGTTAATGGTCAGGCCGTCAAGGGGTCACCCCCCCCCCCCTTTCAACTGGAGGGGTTGTGCGTCACTTCCCTTCGTCCTGCTGCGTCAGCGCGCAGAGAGCGTGAGCAGTGACGTCACAGCCACACCACGAGCAACCACAGAAGAAGAAGAAGCAGGAAGTGCAGGCGAGCGATCGGTTCCAGGAAGGAAGATGATCCATTTTCACACAAGGTAAACTCAAGACACGCGCACACGCAGAACACGTGCGTCAGGAAAGTTGAAACAAGTCAAGACAGAAGGTGAATGAGACACGTGTTTGACGTCACGGTGAGGCGGGCGGTCTGCTGTTTGATGATAAACTGAGCTTCACTGTGTTCTCAGGTGACATTAACATGACCTCAGCAAACAGGAAGTGCTCTGGTGTCACAGGAAGTGCCCGAAAGATCAAAGACAACGTGGCCAACTGGCACAACCTGCTGCTGCGGTGGGAGCGGCTCAGCGAGGACGGCTTCGGCGTGGCCTCCAACATCGCCAACATCAAGCGGTGAGTGTGACGCACGCAGGACACGCGTGCACGGCCCTGACATGTTCCGCTGTGTGTACAGGTCCCAGAGAGACCGGCAGCATCTCGTGGATGAGCCTTCCTCACCCCCCTCGTCTTCCTCACCTCCAGCCGCGGAGCTGCAGGACGAGTGCACCAAACTTCACGACATCGTGGCCAAAATGGTGATTATTACTGGTGTGGGCAGGGCCAGGTCTTTGCCATTCATTACACCACAATGGATGACATCACGTTTGTCATCTCGTTAGGTTGCCATGGTGACAAAGATGGCACAGATGATGTCATCGCAGCGAGGCATTCGGGACCTGGAGCAATTTCAGTTTGGGGCGAGAGGCAGAGACGGCCCTCTGTTCCACACCTGGAGCACCGAGCAGTTTGGTGAGTGATGTCATCACACTCACCTGATGCACCTGCTGGGTGGAGGCGCCTGACCTTTCTTCTTGTTTCAGAATTGGCGACAGGCGTCCTGTGGGAGACGTTCAGTTGGGAGCTGAGGTTGAAGCAGGTGGTCCTGCAGCAAGTGGCCCACACTACGGACCCCGACCTGGACGTGGTCTTCCTGTCCTGCTGGCTTCATCAGCCCTATGCCCCGCCCCGCACCAGGCTGACCCTGGAGGCTCTTCTGCTGGAGACTGGACACCGCCCACTGTGAC
The DNA here is from genome assembly GCA_016785235.1 of Pseudorhombus dupliciocellatus. Lineage (NCBI taxonomy): Eukaryota > Metazoa > Chordata > Actinopteri > Pleuronectiformes > Paralichthyidae > Pseudorhombus > Pseudorhombus dupliciocellatus. Next base: position 667,987 of record JAFBJW010000079.1, read on the forward strand.
GTTCATGGTCACCTGTGCTAAACCAACAGGTGAACTCATTTATTCTGGACACGTGTCACCATGGAGACGCTGTGACCTCTGACCCTCAGGTGAAATCATCAAACGCTGATCGGAGGAACGAGAAACAAGTTTAATGATGAATGTGACAAGTGATTGGTTTCCTCCCGTCTGACTCCCAGTGGACGTTGGGAAATGTTTGAAGATATAAAAGTAATAAAAAAGTGCAGCTTTTTAAAACTTTTGTATTTATCTACATATAAACAATCATCTTCTATTTTACATCAACCGAGCACAGAAAACAAAAGATAACAAATGTACAGTTCATATCTAAAAAACAGCCGAGCTCAGCAGTCGGGTCAGAACCAGGGACCCTTTCATCAAAGGAACGGTTCATCCTCACACCAATCTGGACCGTTCCTCTTCATGGTTTATCCTCTGATGCCTCGATTCCCAGCAGGGCCTGCACCGCCTCCAGGGGGACACCCTCTGGAGTCTGGATGTGCATCGTGGTCCCGTCTGGCCCATTTACAATGACGATCCGGTCTGACCCAGGTTCTGCCAGTTGGACCGTTAGTCCCTCGGTCTGGATGTAGATCTCCTGTCCCTCTTTCAGTTCTTTGGCCTCGGAGGGGCCGGACTGGAGAGAGTCCCCCTGCTGTGTCTGGAGTGTGACGGACCCAGGCGCCGCTGGCTTTGTGTCAGCTTTGGGACTTGAACCCAGAGCCTCCTCCAGCTCCTTCATCTGGGCTGCGATGTCGGAGGTACTCAGGGCCCGGTCTTGGCTCGCTGGTGGAGATTCTGCCTGGGGGAGGGTCTGCAGAGGCCCCTCCCCCTGGTCGCCTGGAGTCACCACCGAAGGTGTGTCAGAGGGTGGAGCCTTGGTTGCAGGTGTCTGAGCAGCGGTGGAGCCAGAAGAGCTGCAACCCCGACACATGCCCAACACTTCCGATCAGATTCTGGCCCAAACTCATCACACACCGTTACAAAGCCCATTCACAGCGCTGGGTCTTGGTCAGCTCACCTGGAGTCGGTGCCAGTGGACAACAGTTTGGATCCGTGTGAAACGGCCTGAGGAGACGAGCTGGGGTTCTGAGAGGAGGAGCCAGGCGTCCCAGGGGCCGCTGGTGTCCCACCTGGAGAAGAGTAAAAGGTGAGAAAGGAGGCCGGGCCAGGAGGCGGCACCACACGTGATCCTCACCTGTTCTGTGCGTCTCGATTCCGTTCTGCTGAACCGGAATGCTGTTCTCCATCTTGAATCTCTTTGAGGGCGGTAACATCTTGGAATTCTGGGAAACAGATTTGGGAGAGTTCAGGGAGCGTCACCTGCCAGAACCAGCACCACAGACTGGATCCAGATGCTTGTTTACCTCCATGTAGCGAACATTCTTACTGGTCAGACTGGGACCAGGAGATGCTCCAGGAAGCCCCCTCACTTTGTTCACCTCATCCAGGATCCCGAGGGACCTGGCCACCTGAGTCACACGGTCCAGGTCAGACACGCCCACAGGGGATGGCGGCTGGCAATCAGAGCGCAGCACAAACTCACCTCGATGTTCCTGACCTCCAGCGGCGTGGCTCCTCCCTGTGGGCTGATGATGTAATCCAGAGCGGCCTGTTTCACCTGGACCTGCAGGGACTCGTACTCACGGTAAACGTCCGGGAACCGCGCGTGAGCAGGGCCGCCACGCTCCACCTGCAGGGGGCACGCTGCCGTCACACCTGGGCCCTGACGGACCAGGACCGGTGTTTGTTCTGTTACCTTTGCCAGCAGCAGCTCCCATAGACTCAACACTTTGGTAAGACGAGGAAGGACGATGTCCATCAGCTCCTCGTCCTCGCACTGTGCCACCAGCTGTCAGCGACACACATACACAGTCTAAGACTTTACTTTGAAAGTCCACGCCTTCACTTCCTTCCTCTTACCTCCTGAAGTCGGTCCCGTCTAGTCTCTGCCTGTTCCTCCGACGTCACTGTGGTAACACTAAGCTTTGGAGGTCGCCCACGTCGCCCACGCCTACTGACCAGGCCCACTGTCACCTGATGACCAATCAGATGGGCCGGTTATGCCTGCAGGTCCGGATCAACAGGTGGGATTAACCAGGCTGACACAAACTCACCTTAGGAGGTGGTGCCAGTGAGCGGCCCCTCCCCCTGCCCCTTCCCCTGCCCCTCCCACGGCCTCGGGGTCGGCCGGGGCCTCGATGATGGAGGCCCCTGAGTCCTACAGCTGCTGCCGGACCTCCCTCCACCTGAACACAGAACAGCAGAACCTCTGTAACCATGGCGACCAGAGCTCCGGTCCTGCAGATCCCCACCCTGACGCGTGTGATCCACATGTTCAGACAGGTCACACGGATCCGGGCGGAGATGATGACGGACCCTCAGCTCCACTCTGAGCTCTGCACCAACCGGGTCGGACAGAACCACACACCAACATGTTCTGCTGTGTCTCTTACTCTGTCTGTTGCTGTGGTGGCAGGCGTGTCCTCTGCCTTGTCCTCTGCAACAGTCGTGTCCTGTGATTGGCCAAGCTCCCCTGGGGGCTCTGGGTCTCCGTGGGTGGGGTTCAGTTTATAGTGCCGGTTCAGGCCTCCAGGACCAATGTAGGCCTTGTCGCAGGTCTGGCAGGGGTGGGACCGGGACTTGTGGCTATAGGTGAGGGAGGTGGCAGCACCAGCGGTGGGGCCATCCTTCCTCAGCCCCTCCTCCTCCTCCTCCTCCTCCTCCTCCATGCTCATTTCGGAGTAGTCGTCCGAGTCGGACTGGTGGCTGTCAGCGAGGTCCTCCGTCTTGATGAACTTGTAATCTCTGGCCTTGTACTTGGGCGGTCTGGACACCCGACCAGATCTAGTCTGGACCTTCACCACCTTCTTGTCCCTCTTCTTCACCCTTTTCTTCTGTTTGTCTTTGTCTCTGTCCTTCACAGGGGACAGTGGGTGCATGGTCACGATGGCAGGCCCGGCCGGCGTGACGGTGGTCAGGGCGGCAGTGGGTTTCACCGGATCCTTCCTGCCAGGCGGTGGCGTTCCGTTAGCGGGTTTGATGTGTGGGACGCTGACGGTGCTTGAACTTGGTGGGGTCTGATCCGCGGAGCTGGCCATGGTCCTGAAGGAGGTGGGGCCTGCAGCTTTTGAACCAGAGGCAGTGGCTGATGATGGCGTCTGGGCCGTCAACTTATGGACCAGCGGGAGAAGAGATCCGACCACGGGGGCGGGGCTCTGTAGCAGCAGCTGGATGGGTGGGTCCCCTGGGCTCTGCTGCAAGAAGAACTGCTGACCCTCCTGACCCACCACAGGCTGGATGTGGATGATCTGAGCGCCGCTCACGCTTCCGTTGGCCGACAGCTTCACCTGCGGGTGAGCCACGCTGACGGTCTTCTGCTGCAGCGTGGCGCCGTACTTCACTTCCTGTTTTGGCGGAACCTTGATCTGAAGAGTGACAGGCTCCGACTGAAAGGACAGAACAGAAGCTGCTTAGACACCCTGGAGACATCATGTGATCATCAGCAGCCCAGTGGTTAGTAACCTAGTTACAATGATCCAACCAGAGGTCAGAGGTCAGCTGAACACTTGAACCTACATCAAGCTCCGCCCCCTGTGACCAGTGATGTACAGGTGAGTACACCCACCTTCTTCTGGACCACCTGCACCGAGCCGCTGCTGTGCATGGCCACCTGCTGGGCGACGCTCTTCAGCTGCTGGGAGGCGTTGTTCGGGCCCGTGGTCTGGAGGTTCGCCTGGGGGGCCTGGACCTGCTGCCTGGACTTGGTGACCTGGTTGATGACCTGCTGCAGCTGACTCGGATCCAGGGTTGCCCCGTGGACCGGGGTGGTTCTGAGCAGCTGGCTCTGCTGGCCCCGGCCCTGCTGCAGTAGCTGTGCAGCCTCAGGTTCGGGGACCTGAACGAGCTGCTGCTTCGTGAGCTGCTCCAGCAGAAACTGCTGCTCCTCGGCCGTCAGCCCGGAGCCTTCCACCAGGCTGCCGTCCGGCTGCACGTAGATGATCGTGGTGTTGGCCAGGTCCGTACCCTGGCCCGGCAGCTCTGTGCCCACTAGCATGCTCTGTTCCTCCGGGCTTTTCTGTGAGGAGTCCCCCTGCTGAGCCCCGGACCCTGCCGGCAGACTCTGGCTGGAGGGAGCGCCTCCAGCACCGGGCACGGTCTGTGAGCTGCCCGCGGTAAGACCGTTGAGTTCGGCCGCGCTCCCCGGCGGTTCTGCGGCTCTTATTGTTCCGATCGGTCCGCTCTCATCCTCCTTGTCCGCCATTTTGGTTGCGACGCTATCAGCTAGCTTAGCTCAGACCGGGGTCCAGGCGGCGGCTCCAATCGTCTCGATGCCGGCCTAAGTGGGATGGAGTCGGCCTGCACAGGTGGATGAAGCGCTCCGTGGGGACGAGCGACGTCTTTACCGGCAGCGGCGACACCGGGAACGGCTCACGGTTAGCGGGGCACTTTTCAAATAGCCTAGCTTAGCCAACAGCCGGAGCGGAGACTCGGAATTTACGGAGCGGAACCGCGACCGGATTCACCATTTTAACGTGGAACATGTGAATCATGTTGAATATATGTAGACATTTTATATAAATATACACATATTTAATGTGAATATGTTTGGCTGTATAACCGTAAAACAACGCATCTCCTGCATAAAACACAATGAAGAACTGAAACGCAGTTTCACAGTGGAATTAAAGTGAAGTCCCGCTTCCAGGTTTTCCAAGCAGCCGTGGCCAAGTTCCGCTTCCGGTCCCTTATGTGTTATTGATGAACCAGAAAATAGAAAATCATGAAAACACCAGCGTGTCAGAGCAGCTGTGATTCGCCGTGTCGCCGATGAGCGGCGCACTTTGTTGACGTCAGCCTTCGCCGCCTCATGTCAGCTGACTAACATCCAGCTGTGAGCGAACACCTGCAGCCACATCTGGAGCTCAGTAAGTGACGCGGCGTTAGCGCTAGCTGCTCCCACAGGAAGCTAGCTTCGCCCCAAAAGGATGTTTGTTTGTTAGTGAGCATCGCACCGAACCGAACCTGCGCTGTGTGAGTCCGCACTGATTCTGTGGTTCGGTGCAGAGCTCGGTCCACCTGACAGAACCGAGCCCGTGGATCCCAGCGTCACTTCCGGTGCGTCCAGCTTGGTGAGGGCTGTTTGTGGTTGCTCTGTCTGCAGGTTCTGCTGATGCTGGTCCGATATCTGACCCCTTCTGGACTTTCAGGACCAGAGTGAGTCCGTCTGCAGAACCATGGCCACTCCCCCGGCCCCGCTGTCCGTCCTCAGAGAGTTCTGCCCGCTGTACCACCTGCTGAACGCCATCCCAGCCAAGGTACCGACCCGGCCCAGACCAGGCTCAGCCCGGCTGATGATGATGGTGATGGTGATGAAGGTCTCTGTCCACAGGTGCAGCGGGGGTTCCGGTCCGTGCTGGTCTACCTGACGGCCGTGGACAGCAGCAGCGACTTCCTTGCGGTCGGCAGCAGCATCGGCATGTTGTACCTGTACTGCCGGCGCCAGGCCCACATGAACAAGTACAGCCTGGAGGTGGGGGACCTGACCCTGACCCTGACCCTGACCCTCAGCAGACGTGTGGGGCATGTGCTGAACATGGGGTCAACGTGTGCGTGTGTGTGTGTTGCAGGGGAAGTGTGACGCCATCACAGCTGTGAAGCTGCTCAGTTGTTTTGATGACCTCGTTGCCGTGGGAACAGCTTCTGGTCGGGTGTCTGTCTTCCAGCTGGTGTCTCCACTTCCTGGTCGCAACAAACAGGTGAGAAGACGCACGCAAGTGTCAGGCCTGTGCCACACCCATCAGTGACCTGCACCGCCACGAGCGACCGCCGCTCCTGAACGACAAGACTGTGACACTTACACACACACACACACACAACATGTAATGTCTGGGTTATTATGACATCACAGTAATTATGGGCCAGTATCGCCCCCTGGTGACATAGCAGACCTGTTCAGGAGGGGAATACCAGCTGGACACTGTCTCTCTCTCTCTCTCTCTCTCTCTCTCTCTCTCTCTCTCTCTCTCTCTCTCTCTCTCTCTCTCTCTCTCTCTCTGTGCAGCTGAGGCGTTTCGATGTGGTCGGCCTTCACAGAGGGACGGTGACATCACTGGCCTGGAGCACCAATGGGATGAAGCTGTTCTCAGGAGACGATAAAGGACGAGTCGTCTTTTCCGCTCTGGACCTGGACCAGGTAATTCCACTGCAGTGTCACCTGGAGGGGATGATGTCGTCATGACATCATAGTCTAGACCGGCCAATCACTGACGACAGTTCCATTCTGTGTGTGTGTGTGTGCAGGGCGTGTGTAAGCCCACACTGCTGCTGGAGGAGCCGGCGGGCGTGGTGCAGGTGGCGTACAGTCAGCAGGTGCTGATGGTGTCCACGCAGCAGCGCTCGCTGGTCTACTGCACACAGACGCAGGACGTGCAGCCGCTGGGCTCCAAACCCCGCAGGAGGTACAGCGCCCTGCGTGACCTCACACTCAGTGCTCTGAGTTTACACCTGTGTGTGTGCGTGAGCAGTGTGTGCACGTTTACATGCGTGTCGGCCTGTCGTTGCAGCAGCGGCCGGTACGGCGCCTGCTTCCTGCCCGCACTCTGTAAGCAGAGCGACCTCCAGGTGTTTGCGGCTCGGCCGGGGCTCAGGCTGTGGAGGTGTGACATCACAGGACAGGTGGAGGACACGCGGCAGCTCAGGCCTCTGTTCACCGCGCAGGTACACGGCACACGCATGATTTGCTGTGGATGACGGGAATGTTGTACTCAGTTTGTGTCTCCGCCCCTCAGATTCCCCAGTTTCAGCTGTTTCCGCGGCCCGGGCCCATCGGCGCGTACCGCCCCCCGGACCGCCAGCTGGGCGTGCTCAGCTGCTTCCTCAGGAAGGACTGGATCCTGAGCTGGAACGAGTACAGCGTCTACGTTCTGGACTGCGGCGGCGAGGTGCGACGGTGTACGCCCCCTTCGGCTCGTCCCGCGCTGGGCCATGGGGTGATGATGTAATGGCTTCCTCGTGTGTGCAGGTGGTCGTCGGAGCGTTGGAGAGCAGCGGAGACATCGTGTCGGTGTCCTGTTGTGACAATGAGATCTTCATCCTGAAAGGAGACAGAGACATCATCCGTCTGTCCACCAGCCCAGAGGGACTGACGTCCAGCGGTGAGTGACCTCCTCTTCTGCTGCTGCCGCTGGTGGTGGTGGCCTAACGACCTTTTCTACCCTTTGATTCTGAAGTGTCGGAGCTCTCCACCCGTCTGTCCTTGCCTCTGACTCCACCCACCATCTTCCCACAAACTGGGTCAGTGGAAACAGCTCAACCAATCAGAACCGTGGCCATCACAGCAGAGGCGGCGGGCGGGGGCGGGCTCGCTGAGAAGACGAGGGAGGAGGAAGTCACGGAGGCACGGGAGCAGCTGGAGGTGACCGAGCACCACCCACTGTTAATGGTTTCTAACGGGTTAACTGACTGACTAACGTTCTGAGTGTGGCCGCAGGTGACGCCGGCCCCGCCTCCCGTTTGCAGGCGCTACAGCGCCCCCCTGGGCCAGGAGGAGATGCAGCAGGAGCTGGTGGTGACAGCCGTGAAAGTGAAGAAGAAGAAGAGGAGGCAAGGTAGGAAGCACGTCCGGAGGAGGACGGCACGAGAGAGAGCGTGGCTGACTCCCCTGTCCCGCTGTCCGTCCTCAGACTCCATGTTGGGAGTAAACGACGGCAGCTGCAGCGACGGAGGAGGCGGGACTCCCCTGAGCGAGCCAGCCTCCCTCCTGTGGCTGGAGCAGGATGCAGCAGACGGAGACGGGTTGGTGGACAGACTGTCTGACGTGACATCCCCCGCTGACCCGTCCGTCTCATCATTGTTTTCTTGTCCCAGCTCCGTCCTCCCTCCAGAATCGCTGCTCCTCCAGAGTCCAGAGGAGACCTCCGAAGAGGAGGCCCTCCCCCCGACTCCAGACGTGGATCTGTTGCTGGAGTGCACCTTCTCCTACATGCAGGATGCCGAGGACGCTGATAGACAAGAGCAGCATCCTTTGGAGGAGCACGACGATGAGTGTCTGAGCCCTCTGATTGGGCCGGAGGAGGAGGAGGAGGAGGAGGAGGTGTGTAAGGATCCACCTGCCCGGCGCTCACAGAGCTGACGGACGTCAGTCTGAAGTCTGTCCTGTGTTTGTGGACAGGTGGGCGCCCTGGCACCCCCTGCTGGCCCGGCAGAGCAGATGTTCTACTCCACTGTGTCCACTGTGTCCACTGTGGACAGAGAGCCCAGCTTGTCCAGTGATGAAGAGGGAGACATCTACCAGCACCCGATGCCTGCGGCCGGCAGCGCAGGACACGCCCCCACTTGCCCGTCAGCTCTGATGAAGACTAACAGCGACAGCAAAGCGGAGCAGGACGCCTGGGACAGACAGGGACACAGATGTGACCAGGTGAGACACCTGGACTCGTCTGAGCCCGAGGTCGCATCTGAACTCTTCTCTGTGCAGGTGGCAGAGAGCTGGATGGGATACCTGGGCCCCGGCTGTGGAATCCTGAGCCTGCAGGTGACGGACAGGTGGGTGTGGCCGGTGCCTGTCAGGTGACTGCGCTCAGCTGGTGTCTCACAGGTGACTGTGTCTCAGGTACGTGTGGTGCCTGGACTTCAAAGGAGGCCTGTTCTGCAGCACGTTGCCTGAAGACGGACTCAGCTGGCAGCGCTTTGAAGACAACGTCCACCAGGCGGCGCTGTCCCCTTCAGGTGAGCTGCTGACATCACCACTGATGGCGCTGCGATGGCGAGCGGTGTCAGCTCCATGTTGGCTGTGGCTCTGTCAGGTCACCTGCTGTGGAAGGTGGAGCAGAAGAGCATGACGGCGTTCGCCTGTGCTAAGGTGTCGGTGAAAGGAAAACGCCACTGGTACAAAGCCGTGGAGCAGACGGCGTTCGTGGCGCTGAGCGACGACTCCGCCTGGATCATCAGGACCAACGGCGACCTTTACCTGCAGACAGGTAAGCCCATGTGCCCATTGACCCGAGCTGAAGGCCCCAGCAGGGGGCGCTGCTCAGCGCAGCCGAGGAAGAGGAGGATATTGCTGTCTGTGCGGCCTCTGGACCTGCTGGACTCTCTGCTGTGTGTCTGTCAGGTCTGAGCATGGAGCGGCCGTGTGCTCGCTCCGTAAAGGTCGACACCCCTTGTGTGTTCAGCCAGGTGTGTGTCAGAGGGGGCGTGGTCTGGGCTCTGAGCGAACACAAGGCACTGTTCTACAGAGAAGGACTGAACAGCTACTGCAGCGAGGGGGAGGGCTGGAAGTACGACACTGTCAGGTAGTACTGCGACTGTAGTACTACTGTAATACCATGACTGCAGTACCGCTCCTCTAATACTGTGTGTGTGTGTGTGTGTGTGTGTCAGTGAAGCCCAGGGGCTGGACCTGATGTGTGTCACCCTGGGAGACGGGGGGACGTCCTGGGCTCTGGACACCAGTGGCAGCCTCTGGTTCCGGACCGGCATCCGCTCGTCCAGACCTCAGGGAGAGGACGACCACTGGTGGCAGGTAGAGACGGCTGTCCTCACATGTCCTGTCCTCACACGTCCTGTCCTCATACGTCCTGTGTCCCCTTCAGATCTGCATTTCGGACTATGTGGTGTTCGATCAGGGGAGTCTGTTCCAGACGTTGCTGCAGGCCACGCAGAGCGTTGCCACGGTAACCAGGGCCCCGGTGGAGCGGGTGGTGGCGTTTCTGTCTCAGTACTCCCAGTGTCAGCCGAGCCTGGTCAGTGCCAACTCCGGAGGAGTCTGGGTGGCGTCGGGTCGGAACCAGCTGCACCTGGCCCGCGGCAGCCTCGTGGGTCAGTGGCACCGCAGCGATGGAGGTCAGCGGCGAGCGCCTCAGGTCTCAGCTGCTTTCTGTGTTTGGACTCTGCAGGAACCTTCTGGCAGAACGTTGTTCCCAGAGGAACTGTGTCGACCACCAGGTGGAGCTTCATCACGTGCTCCACTGTGCCTCACAGAGAAGGTAACACCTGGGGCTGCACCCCCCCTCCCCCCGACTTCCCTGACCTGTCTCTGTGTTGCAGGAGCTCTGCTGTGGTTGGCCCAGAGCAGGAAGGACCTCTTCTGTGTTTGGGACCAGGATGGAGAGCTGCGTCCCTCGTCTGTCCCCCTCTCACCTGAGGTCAGAAGACACTGGCTGTGGTCTGTGCTCTGCTGACGCTCTGCTGACGCTCTGCTGGTGTTCTCAGATGGAGCTGACTCACCTGTCCGCCTGTCCTGATGCTCTTTGGGGGCTGGACGCTCATGGTCGGGTCAGAATTCGAACACTGTCTCAGTCCTGTCCAACGGGACTGACCTGGACCACGCTGGACCTGAGCCAGCTTGGTAAACATACACTCAGCTGTCGGCCTGTGTCACACTGACAGGTGAAGGTTGTGTAACGGTGTGTGTGTGCACGTCAGTGTGTAACCGGACCAAGAGGTCAGGTCTGTTTTTAGTTCCTCTGCCCTTCTCATCTGACACCACACGTCTGTTGACAAGCTCACGCAGCTAGGTCAGTGTGTGTGTGTGTTGGCTGTAGACGTCACAGAACATTAGTCAAGTGTAAAAGAAGGAAGACGCTCTGGGCCGAGCTGGGTTCATACGACTGATCATACACGTGCACGTACATGTACGTGTACATCACAGCAGCATGAGGTCTGGCTGCTCTCAGGGCGGCTCCTCCTGTGGGCAGTTCCGTTGGACCTGGGGCTGAGTATTACCTGAAGTCAAACAGTACTGGGCCCTGCAGGAGGTTCTGAGGGTTCTGGAGGTCGCGGTGAGAGGTTCACTCAGGTTCTGTGTGACAGGAAACGTGCGGCTGGTCAGCCTGAGCTGCGGCAGCCAGAACGTCTGGGCCGTGGATGCTGGGGGAGTGGTTTACTTCAGGGTGGGAACTCAGCCGCTGAACCCGAGCATGATGTTGCCCGCCTGGATCCACATAGAACCGCCCGCACAGGTAGCACGCCGGATCCCATAGAGCCCGGCACACCGGGTCACACACTGAGTCACATCATCATGTCTCTGCAGCCAATAGGAGTGTATCTGGTCAGCGTCCAGACGAGTCCCAACGATCGTCTCCTCTGGGCCGTGGACAACAGAGGGGCCGTCTTTGTCAGAACTGGACTCAGTGACGAGATGCCTGTTGGGACGGACTGGGAGCTGGTTCCAGGTACACACCCACACTGTGTGTGTGTGTGTGTGTGTGTGTGTGTGTGTGTGGATGTGTGGATGTGTTACAATAACACTGTGTGTGTGTGTGTGTGTGTGTGTGTGTGCAGGCTTGGCAGTCAGCCAGCTCGTCCTCAGCTGTCGGACCGTTTGGGTTCGGTGTGTTAACGGGGATGTGGCTCGACGTTACGGCGTCTCTGAGCGAAACCCTGCGGGAGATTACTGGAAGAAGATTCCTGGAAATGCCAACTGGTTAACTGGTAAGCCTGATCTGGTTAGACTGGGTTAGACTGGTCACACTGGTACCAGATGACACGTCTCTCTCTCTCTCTCACCCAGTGACTCCAGAGGATGAGTTGTGGGCCGTCACTCTGGTCGGGGGCTTGTCCCGTCGGCTCACAAAGCTCCTCCCACAGATTCACTGTAAAACTGCCTCCTCTGGCCCTGCCCTCAGTGGTGATGATGTCGAAGATGAATGGGAGCTGATCTGACCTGTGACATCACTATGATGTCATTACTGCTGCACGTTGGCCTGAGCTGGATTCACCTGGCGGAATGCAATGATGTCACCGTTTCCTTTGACCTTCAACTTTAGATCATGTGACCACACTATAGAGAGCCCAGGTGGCTTCTGGGGGGTAAACTAGTAAAGGTATTGTTAACAGGAGGCACTTTAATATGTGACAGGTTTACTGGGACTAAATCTGCTCGTTGCTCTGGTTCTACTGGTTTTAACTTGTTTTCACTCATTATGACATCATTAAAGTTTCACTTCAGTGTGTTGAGTGCTGAGTGTGTGTGCGTGCGCGCAAGCTTTGATCCAGAGAAGACAGCGATTTAAAGTGTTTTTAATAAATAACTCAAATGATTTTACAGTGAAACACAGAAGAAGAAGACAGATACCAAGATTCCCCTGAATCATTTCAGACATCAGCGCATCACTTCCTGTGGTGGCTCCTCCCACAGCCAGTGATGTCACTGCTCTAACACGTGTTCTTTAGCAGAAGCACCAGGTAATTGACCGCTGTCAGTAAGGTCGAGGTACAAAGTCGTTCATACTGATTCATTGTCACTGAGGTTTGACCAACATGCGCTCGCACGTGCACGTCGCAGCCCGGCCCAATCAGTGACCTGATGGATCACGTACAGGAAGTCCTCCGGTCCTCGGAGCGTCTCTGGTCGGACTCCTCAATATGACGTCATCACATCGGCATCAAAAGCCAACCAATCACAGCAGTCCTGACGTATTGCTGTCACTCAGTCTCCATGGTGACAGACAACGTCACCGCCAGCTGTGGGCCAGGAGGAGGGGGGGCAGCGCGCTGATCTGATCCGGGCCGAACCGGGCCAAGCAGCGCAGAGCCTGCAGCAGGAGGGGGGGCGGGGCTACCCCGCACAGCCATCCAAACACATCCTTTCCCAGCAGGCTTTGCCAGCGCTGCGGCTCCTCCTGCAGGCAACGCGGCGGTGAAGCGTGCGGCAGGAACAGCAGCAGCAGCTCGAGGCAGCGCTGCGCGTCGCTGCGCTGCGCGTCGCTGGAGACGAGCACCCGCAGCGCGACATCGAGTCCGTGAGGCCGCGCGCCGTGCACGAGCAGCAGCAGCAGACAGTCAGCGCGCGACAGCTCCACCGCGAGCTGCACCGCACTCTTGCCCGCGTCCGTGACGTGCACGCAGCTGCCGCATCCGTCCAGGAGCTCCCGCCGCTCCGCCTGCGTGCCGCAACGCTTCAGGGTCTCCACCATCGCGCTGAGGATCGACACGCGGTCGTACCGCACCGCCACGCTCAAGTGCGGCGTGCCGCTGCGGCGGCAGCAGAAGCTGCACCGCGGTGCAGAGAGCGCGCTCACAGAGAACCTTTTGAGCAGGTACCGTGCGTAGTCCCGGTGGTCGTGCACAAGAGCGTACAACAGCGCCTCCGACGGCAGGAAGGCGCGAGCGCGTCCGTCCTCCCAGCTGAACACGTCCATGCTGCGCGTGTCCTCCAGCCGCCACACGGGCTGCCGCTCCCGTATCGCGCGATAGAACGAGAACGCACTCCGCTCGCACTGACGCTCAGACGGAGACACGACGGCCTGAGGGGACAGCAGCCAGGGCATCCTGAGAGTCCAGGACCGCAACAGACTGACCCAGAACCCGGGTCAGCCTGTTTATATCCACCCCCCCCCAGCCCCCCTGCTCCGGCTCCCGCTCCATGTGTGGATGTTTGTTTTGAGGGAGGGGCGGGGCGGCATGGGGGCGGAGCGAGTATCTCACATAGTTCATATAGTAAACATGAGACAGTTTCTATAAACAGAAAGTTCAGATGATTGGTCATGTGATCAGAGGTCAACATCTAGTGTGTGTGTGTGTGTGTGTGTGTGTGTGTGTGTGTGTTGATAAAAAGGATCAAATAAGGAAACAATACACGACAAATAATAATAATAAGAAGAAGGGTTAGGGTTCTACTGGGGGTGGCTGAACCTACTGAACTAATCTGGGTCCAGTCCGGGTCCTGGTCTGGTTTCGCTGAATAGCTTTAGCTTCTGTGAGCTTCAACGCGGAACGTTCCAGGTCGCCTGTGTTTCACACGGACCCGGAGCTGCGGGGCTCGTTAGCGCGATCCGTTCAGTCAGCCAAGTAGCTAAGCTAAGAAGCTAACTGGCGAGACACAGTTAGCTGCAGCTATTAGCCGCCTACGTGCTGCGCATGCCGGCGATGCTCGAGAGAAACCCGGAGGCTCCGGGGAAGCGGAGAGGCAGAGCCCCGGCGGGCGGTGGCAGCGGCGGCCCCGGAGCAGCGGTGAACCCCAGCGGGAAGAGTCTGTCCGGTAATGGAACCAGCACCAACAGCTGTTGGGAAGAAGGAAGTTCAGGATCTAGTAGCGACGACGAGCATGGTGGGTAGCCTCGGTCACGACCGTTTTGTTGACTATTACGTGCCCTATAAATACTACCCTGGAGTACTGTTGTACCGTATGTGCAGGTGGAGGAGGGATGCGCGTCGGAGCGCAGTACCAGGCCGTGGTTCAAGAGTTTGACCCGGGTAAGCGACAACAGGCGGCTCGACAGTGGTAGCCTCGAACATGGTTAGCTCAGCTCGACATGGTCCCGGTAGCCCTTCTCTGATCCTGTGTGTGTGTGTTTTAGACGTGGCTCAGGCGGCTCAGCTCAGAGAGAACCCCGGGATGCTGGTGTGGATCCCGAGCAGCGGTCTGAACCAGACTCAGTGTAAGAAACAACTCTCATACGTAGAGAATAAAACCAGGATGTGAGCCGTTAACCTGTGGACGGTCTTTCCCGCAGTGGACGAATACATCGCCATCGCCAAAGAGAAACATGGCTACAACATGGAGCAGGTAAAGTTCTCCACCTTGACTGTTGCTGTGAATTGGGCCTTGGATCAGAACCGGTTGTCTTGTCTCCAGGCTCTGGGGATGCTCTTCTGGCACAAACACAACGTTGAGAAATCTCTGGCCGATTTACCGAACTTCACCCCGTTTCCTGACGAGTGGACGGTGGAGGACAGAGTCCTGTTTGAACAGGCCTTCAGCTTCCACGGCAAGAGCTTCCACCGCATTCAGCAGATGGTGCGTTCCCCCCCCCCCCCTGTCTCTGATCTAGCATCAGCAGGTGTGATGATGTCATGTGTTCTTTTACTTTTGTAATGTTTGTGTCCTTGAGGACTCTGTACTGTGATGCCAGTTCAAATACTGTGTCCTGTGTGAAGTTACCGGACAAGTCGATGGCCAGCCTGGTTCGCTTTTATTACTCATGGAAGAAGAGTCGCAGTAAAACCAGTCTGATGGATCGACAGACTCGGAAACACAAGAGAGACCGGGACAACAGGTGAGCTACACCAATCACAGCACACGGAACTGAAGCTGTGCCGTGATTGGTGGATTCCACTCTGAGCGCACCTGTGTTTCAGCGATGAAGACGACGCCCACAGAAATCAGCTGAGTGACTCTGAGTGCGACCAGAAGAGAGATGACAAGAGGGAGGTGAGTTTATCATCAAATGGTCTAGCTGCTGGGACCATGCACGACACATTCATGTAAAAATATACTCAGGATTCCATCCAGGTACTGGATCTGTACTGGTTGTTGTTTACTGTTTCCAAAACTGGTTTCAGGTCAGCTGTGGGTCAGAGGTCAAAACATCTGCAGGACTGAAGGTACCTGTCTCACCTTCTCTGTCAGTGGCCCGTCTGTCTCTCTGTCAGTGGCCCGTCTGTCTCTCTGTCAGTGACCCATCTGTGTCTCAGTCAGGTGTGAAGGCCTCTCAGCGGATGAAGAAACGTCCTCCTAGAGGAATGTTCCTCAACCAAGAGGATGTCGTCTCTCTGTCGTCTTCTTCTCCTCAGGGACTCATCAGACACCTGGAAGGTCAGCTGGTGTCTATCAAAAGACAGGTGTGTGCACACGGCTCCTCCCCCTCCTCTGTCCTGCTGCCCCCTCACCTGTCTGTCTCTGCAGATCCAGACCATCAAACAGACCAACAGTGCTCTTAAGGACAAAATCAGTTCAGGAGTGGATGAGTTCAGACAGCCTGAGGTAACCATGGCAACATGCTGTGACCTTTCAGGTCAGAGGTCAGAGGTGTGTGTTTGTTGCAGGTCAGTCAGAAGCTGAACAGTCGTTGGACGACGGAGGAGCAGCTGCTCGCTGTGCAAGGTAACACCCGGAAGTCAGGCACGCCCGGTCAAAACTCAGTGATTGGTCAGTGACGCCGTCTCTTGTCCAATCCCCGCAGCCATCAGGAAGTACGGCCGAGACTTCCAGGCCATCTCAGATGTGATCGGGAACAAGTCGGTGGTTCAGGTGAAGAACTTCCTGGTGAACTACAGGCGGAGGTTTAACCTGGACGAGGTCCTGCAGGAGTGGGAGGCAGAACATGGCGTGGAGGGGGGAGGCGGCGAGGACGGAGAAGAAGGAGGAGGAGACGAGGGTGACGGAGGTGAGGAGGAGAAGATGGAGGTGTGTCTTGCTGAGGAGAAGGAGGTCACTGCCAGCGATCTAAAGGAGGTGAGATGCTACAAATCCCACAATCCTTTGCCACCCGTGTTGGTCTTTAATGTGTCTCTGCTGTCCTGCAGGACTCGTCCTCTCCAGCGGAACCTCAGCCCCTGGCGTCCTGAAACCCTCTGACCCCACCCCTCTTTCATGATGTCATCATTTTATTCTATCATGTATTTGAGCAGGTTTAAACTGTCCCTGATATTAATGCTGTGTGTGTGTGTGTGGGGGGGGGNNNNTGTTGATGTTGGGGTGGGGGGGGGGGGGGGGGGGGGGGGTGGCAGCAGCCATGTTGGATGATGTCACTCAGGTATTGATGTCCTGTTTTATGATTTTAGAATTTTTATTTTAGAGGAACCAATAAACCAAAGTTGATCAGTGAAGTTTGTCCTCTCGTCACGTGACACCCAGCTCCTTTCCTTCCTGTTTCACCCTTTCAAAATACAGTTTCAAAGACCGGCCTGTGACGTACGGCGCCCCCTCGTGGTGTAATTTCCTGGATGTGACGTCAGCTGATAGAGACATGGTGATGTGGGACATGATGCGTCCTCACATCTCCATCGGCCATTCATACGAATATTAATAATAATAATAATGTAGGGGGGGGGGTTAGGGTTAGTTCAACATTGTATAATAATAATAACCGGGGGGGGGGGGGGGGGGGGGGGGGGGTGGCGAGGCTGCGCGGCGGCTGGAGCAAACAGCGCCCCCCGGTGGTCTGGTTCCGGGCAGCTGGGGGATTTCCTGGGCGGAAGCTGCTGAGGGGGTTTCCAGTGATCGGACGAGTCCTCCCGCTGGATCTGAACCGGATCACACACACACACACACACACACACACACACACGCACAGAACTGAACTCGAACCTCGAACCCGAACATGTGGCGCTCACGCGAGCTCCCGAGGCTCCGCGGCAGTGGCAACGGCGGGTCGACGGTTTGAATCCTGGAGAGACTCCGAGCCGAGGAGCTGCTGAGCCGAGATTCATGTGAGTCCCACAGCAGGACACCAGTAGGACACCAGTTGGACACCAGCAGAACAGCTTCGTGTGTTCGGCTCCGAAATACGAAGCTAAAGAAGCTAACAGCTAGCGTCAGTCATTGTTTACATCAGCACAGAGGCAGACAGAGACAGAGGATAGAGACAGACGGACACAGAGGACAGAGAAAGGCAGAGACATAGATAGAGAAAGAAAGACATGGAAAGAGAGAGACAGAGGCAGACAGATAGCAGCAGACGGACACAGACAGAGTTCTGTCCAAGTTCAGGACTCTCTGACTTTGTCCTGGTAAGGGACGAGGATGAGGAGTCTGACCTGATGAAGAACAGTGCTCCATGGCCGTCCTTCTGGGCTGTCTGTTGTCAAGATCCAGGTCAGAGGTCACAACCTCACTTTTTATTCGGAGAAATAACAGTGTGTTACCTCTGCTTTGACCCCCCCCCCCAGGTCATGTCAGCAGGGAGGAGTGCTGACGGGAGGGAGGTGTTTGTCAGTGACCCGTCTGTGTCTCTGTCAGTGACCCATCTGTCTCTCAGTCAGTGACCCATCTGTGTCTCAGTCAGGTGTGAAGGCCTCTCAGCGGATGAAGAAACGTCCTCCCAGAGGAATGTTCCTCAACCAAGAGGATGTCACAACCTCAATTTTTTTTCGGAGAAATAACAGTGTATTACCTCTGCTTTGACTCCCCCCCCCCCCCCCCCCCCCCCCCCCCCCCCCCCTGCCCCCCCCCCCAGGTCATGTCAGCAGGGAGGAGTGCTGACGGGAGGGAGGTGCAGATTCCTCTCCAGCAGGCAGGGCCATCTGTGGCGGCCTCCCTCGCTGTGGTCTCTCCCATCGCCCCGCCCTCTCAGCGCCCAGCGCATCCCTGGCCCCCCGGCGACCCCGCCGCTTCTCATGGTAGCCTCTCGCTTTAAACGTCTCTGCAGGGGACGGTGCGGCCGCCGGTCGTGACCTCAGGTGTGTCTCTGCGCTCAGGTGCGGCCGCCGGGTTCCTGCCTCTCCACGAAGGCTTCAGAGATCACTTCGTAGAAACTCCAGAGGCCAAGTACTGCTGCGAGGCGTGCCGGCTGGTCCTGTGTCAGCCTCGCCAGACCGAGTGTGGACACCGCTTCTGTCAGAGCTGCATCAACCACATCCTCAGGTGAGTTCCCATCATGCAGGTCAGCCCCCCCCGACCTTCGGCCCTTGACCTGGCCCTGACTCTCTGAGCTAAAACATCAGAGAACCTTTGAATCGTCTTGACCCAGTTTCTGATGTGGAACGCTCCGGACAAGGTGCATTCTGGGACCGTCAGAGATGCTAACTCTAGTAGCTTAGCCACTTCGGATGGACTACTAGGCTAAACGCTAACTGTTGTAAATGACCTGGTCGTGGATGGATGCCATGCACATCGTATACTGTCCTCCTCTGGCCAGCAGGGGTCAGGTGTTTGTCTCCTGCTAACTTTCTGTCCTCTGTCCTCTGTGTTCCGGCAGTCAGCCAAACCCAGTGTGTCCCGCTGACATGGAGCCGCTGTTTAAAGACAAGGTGTGCTGGAAGTGACATCACCATACACGCCATGAGCGATGGGTCCAGTCTGGGCCGGCCGATGAACACCCTGTGTTTGTGTCCAAGATCTTTAGGGACGTCTGCTGCCAGCGGGAAATCATGGCGCTGAAGGTTTACTGCCGCAGTGAAGCCAGCGGCTGTCAGGAGCAGATGAGCCTGCACCAGATCCCTGTGAGAACCTCGATCGCCAGGGGCTGCGTGGGTCAGGGGGGGTTCCTCAGGGCTTGGTATCTACATGATCACCTCTGGCTTGTGTTGTGGCTCTGAGCTACAGGACTGACCTCTGACCTCCTGGAGGTCCAGGCCGACATGCTGTCAGGGTGGACGCGTGTGTCCTCTTATTAAAGTGCCATTTAACGTAGATCATGATTCTTCTTTGAACAGTGTTATTATGGTGTTGGATGACCGTCTCTGACTTATGTCTGTCTGTGTTTCTCTGCAGGACCACCTCAACGTGTGTCCATTCTTTGAGGTCCCCTGTCCTCTGGGGAAATGCAAAGAGCGCATGATGAGGAAAGAGATCCCGGACCACCTGAGCTGGAAATGTAAACACAGAGAGACCACCTGCGAGTTCTGCATCACCAAGATGCCGTTGACCGAGCTTCAGGTAGGCCCCGCCCCCGTGCCCCCCCCTCCAGGTGCAGGTTCTTGAGCCTGAGGTGTTCTGTGTGAACAGGAACATTTGTGTGTTTCCAGAAACACAAAGAGACCGTGTGTCCAGTGTTCCCAGTGTCCTGTCCAAACCACTGCTCCTCCTCCTCGCTGCCCCGGAGTGAGGTACCGACCCGCTTACTGACCCGCTTACTGACCCGCCTCTTTCTGTCTGACCTGATGATTGACCCCCTGATTTCAGCTGTCCAGTCACCAACACGACTGCCCCAAAGCTCAGGTGATCTGCCAGTTCCACCGCTACGGCTGCACCTTCAAGGTAGTGGCACCAGTGGCACCAGTAACGTCTGAAGCGTGAGTGAGTGAACAGGTTCGCCATGAGTGAGTCATCTGTTGATGCTGCAGGGGCTGAACCAGGAGCTGAGGCAGCACGAGTCGACCTGTGCAGCTGAGCACCTGAGGATGATGGCGTCCAGAAACTCCTCGTTAGAGAGCAAGGTAACCATGGCAACCAGCTGCAGGCCCAGCTGTGCCTTCCGTGGCTCATGTGTGTGTGTGCACGCAGGTGGAGGAGGTCAAAGGTGAGCTGTTGGAGCGCTACAAGGTTCTTCCTGCTCTCAGCAGTCGTCTGTCAGACCTGGAGAACCAGAACAACGAGCTGAGGGACAAGAACCGGCAGATGGAGCAGAAGCTCTCCACCATGCAGGTACTGGAGGTCAGAGGTCAGAGGTTGACAGGACTGTGTCGGGTCAGGCTCGGCTGACTGGTTCTCGGTTCCTCGTCCCTCAGAAACTCATGAGTTCTCACTCAGAGAAGCTGCTGGAGGTGGAGCTGGAACTGCGCTCCCTGCTCCTCCTCAGAGAGGAGGTGGAGAACCTGAGAGGTGCGCTGGACGGCGTTCGGGTGAGGCTGAGCGCTCTGGAGCAAGGACGCAGCGGAACCGGACCCTCTGCGCACACTCTGGGTCAGAACACGTCCAGGGTACTGGACACACACACACACACACACTGTTAAAACACCCCATAATACCCCGCCCTCCCCCGCAGCGCCCCTGGAGACACAGCTCAGTCGACACGACGACATGCTCAGCGTCCACGAGATTCGACTGGCCGACATGGACCTGCGTTTCCAGGTGCTGGAGACGGCGAGCTACAACGGGACTCTGATCTGGAAGATTCGCGACTACAAGAGACGGAAACAGGAAGCCGTGGCGGCGAAGACGCTGTCGCTGTACTCACAGCCGTTTTACACGGGATACTTCGGATACAAGATGTGTGCCCGCGTCTACCTGAACGGGGACGGCATGGGCAAGGGGACACACCTGTCCCTGTTCTTTGTGGTGATGAGGGGCGACTACGACGCCCTGCTGCCCTGGCCCTTCAAACAGAAGGTGGGCAGCTCTTCCTTTGATTGACGGTGACGCCGCCGCACATCCAACTGTTGTGTCATCCTGTCAGGTGACTCTGATGCTGATGGACCAGGGTCCGTCCAGAAAACACCTGGGCGATGCCTTCAAACCGGATCCGAACAGCAGCAGCTTCCGGCGCCCTGCTGCAGAGATGAACATCGCCTCCGGGTGTCCTCTGTTTGTGTCTCAGAGTGTCCTGGAGACGGGCAGCTACATTAAAGACGACACCATCTTCATCAAGGTAGGAGACGCCTCCTCCTCCTGCTGTGATTGGTCCATCAGCAGACAGCTCCATTTCTGTGTCGATCCGTTTGCAGGTCACCGTGGATTCGTCTGACCTGCCTGACCCTTGATGCTGCGACCCTTCTGACCGAGTTGGTCCGAGGTTAACTCGCCAGTTCCTGTCCGAAGAAAGCAAAGGATGATGGGAAGGATCAGTGACAGGAAGCAGCCAGTTAAGACGGGAGGGGCCGGTTCCAGCGGGGCAGCATTGCGGTGACGTCGGCTGCTGCAGCCGGGACCTTGGAGCTGGTTATTGATGCTGTGCATCAAGCTTTACTTTCTGTTTATTACCTGTTTAACAAGGCATGCTGGGAAATTCACCTCTGCCACAGAGGAGCTCTGACCAGACCAGTAGAGACCAGTGAGTCCAGCACAGTCTGGTTCAGGTTCAGGTTCCGGTTCCAGTAGAACCAGCAGGGGGCGCTCTGTGGTCTGTGACTTATTCAGCTTCGACAGAATTCATTGGTTCGTTTGCACAGTTTGAATGTTTGTTAACGTGTGACAATAAAATAACCTGACAACAAACTCAGCTCCTCTTTATTAACTCATCTCGACTCATCCGAACCTCAGTGTGCGGCCGCTCCAGCTCGGAAGGGGGCGGGACTTCCTGCCGCCACTCGAGTAGAAGAAGAAGAAGAAGAAGCGGAGGAATGCGGAAGCGTTGACACTGGAAAGGACAGTCACATTTTTTATGCGTGATTTCTCTGAAGAAAGCACCGGAACTGGATTTTCCTCTTCGACAGAACCCGGACCGCTCGGCGCCACTCGGTGAGTTTAACGTTGTTCGAAGCTAACAGGCTATCTAGCTAACCGGCTAACTGCTGTCGAGCTGTGGGAAGTTTGAGGGTCAGTGATGACGCAGGCGTTTGGACCGTGAACTGCTCCTCCGTGTCAGTGTGACGTCAGCACCAGGTCGTAGAACCTGGCTGTGTGCGCGCGGCTCGCCTCGCTCGGACCATCACGGGTCTTATTTTGAGCTGGACTCGGCTCTACTCGGCTCTGCTCGGGCTGGAAGTCACTCTTCTATCTCTGTCTCTCTTCAGATGAGATGTTTGTCCTGAACTCTGTCCGTCAGAGGAGTGTCAGACTGCTCTCTACCAACACCTTACCTGTTCTCACTCTGTTTACCAAGGTAACACGTCATCCGTCACGTGCTGCTCATGTTTATATCCAGTAGGAAACAGAAGGTCATGAGTTCACACTGGCATGCTATCACACTCCCACGTGACAGTGGTGACACCACAGCAGCTGTAAACATCTGTAAGGGTGATGATTACACATAAGTCCATAGTCACAACAAAAGGTGACATCACTTCCTGTCCACAATAAAAACAGTGAATGTGAAAAGACAGCTTTCTGACCTCCGGCCGTCTCTGTGTCCAGGATCCGTGTCCTCTGTGCGACGAAGCCAAGGAGGAGCTGGAGCCGTTCAGACATAGAGTGAGTCGAGCACGTGACCAGGCGTCAGTGTTGTCATGACGACCGTGATCGTGTCTGTCTGTTTCTCAGTTTGTCCTGCAGCAGGTGGACATAAGTCTTCCAGAGAACAGGGTGTGGTTGGACAGGTACAGGTGGGACATTCCGGTCTTCCACCTGAATGGACAGTTTGTGATGAAGCATCGAGTGGACAGTCCTCTGCTGGACAGGCTGCTGCGGGACGCTGAGACACCACAGACATGATCCTGTGGCCATCCAAAAATAAATGACTCAAACACCGTCTCTGTTCAAGAAGCGTTCTTCATCTCCCCCGCCCCAGCCAATCAGAGCAGGCCAAGGGTGTGATGTCATCAGCTGCAGATCAGACAACTAGGGTTCATCCCGCCACCGAGTGTCTGTCCGCCTCCATAACCTATTAATCACTGTCGGTCTGTACTGGGAGTTTTTTTCTGAACCCTGAGAACGACACCTGATCCTCTGAGCTCATCAAAGATTTACTCGCCTCCGTCCTCCGACCAATCGTAGACTCCGTGCAGGTCGTCATGGCAATGGTCAGGGTCACAGATGGCGTCGGGCAGCAGGGCCGTGGAGGTGCAGGCTGCTCTGCAGAGAGCAAAGAGGAAGATCAACAGTCTGCGACAGGAACTGACCAAGTAAGGACAGGGTCAGAGTCAGACACTAACAGTGGGTGGAGTCTGTTAAAGACTGTTCTTGTCTTCGTGTGTCCAGAGACGCTCAGTCTGAAGAGACATGGTCACCGAGCAAGGAGCTCAGGGACTCCCTGGTGGACATGTACCCAGGTAAAAGCTACAAGTCTTCTTCACATGGCTGCAAAGGGGCGGCGCTCAGCTCAGGGTTCGTGTGTGTGAACTCACGAGCAGGTGTAGCTGGGTCTGTGGCCCAGCAGAGGGCGCTGTGGTCTCGTACAGGCGACATCAGCGTGGTTTCCATGACGACCAACTGACTGTCCAAATACCGTCAGCAGGGCCCACAGGCCACGCCCCCTGGAGGACGAGTCCTGACCTGTTGTCATGACGACTGGAGACACCACTTCTAACCTTAAGTTTCGTGACCGTACGTTATTGTTAGTCCCTCCCTCCTCCCTCGCTGTGTGCAGAGTGTCTGTGGTTCAGAACAGACGGGAGCCCCACACTGATGAGGCGTGTGTGTGTGCTTTTGGAACGGTGACTGGTCGTTGGTCGTGTTCCCTTTACTGGCGGCGTCAGTGATAATCCCTCGTCTGTCGCCGTCTGTCGTCCGGATCTTGCTCACATGTGACGGAGGAAACAGTTTTCAGTTTGTCGGAGCCGAGCCAGGACAGTGTGCACGCACACAGCGTGCACGTTACCAGTTTTCTATTTTAATCAAACCTTCAAACCCTGTTTCCTCCAATCAGCGCGCGCACACACACACACACACACTGGTCAGTAGATTAAAATAAGGAGAAAAAGGCCGGCAGAGGATGTGAGTGAATACAGAGCAAGAGGAGGCAGTGTGTGAACTGTGTTTAATCTGCAGAGTGGGTGGTCCCCACACACACACACACAAGTATTGTTAAATGAGGGTGGGCTGCAGACGGGTTGTTTGAACAGACTCAAGTAGCTGCTATTCATGTCTCTGTGTAGGAATCTGTGCGTGTGCGTGTGTGAGAGAGAGACAAAGATGAAACTGATGAAAATATTTCTTGAAGTAATGTAATTTAATTAAAATATACTTTAAAGGGTTGGGCATCCCAACATACACTCATCTACACACACCTGTTTATTACTGGGCCGTGGGGGGGGGGGCACCCTGGACAAATGTCAGACAACATGCACACGGGCAGATTGACATGTCTTTGGAGGAAACATGCTAACTGCACGCAGGGCTCCCAAACCTACACACACACACACACAGAGTGACATAAACAGATTAAATGGGATTAAAGTGTGTGTCCATGAAGTTTGTTTGATAAAAGCTCACATTGACTCTTTGTGCAGATGTTTGTTGTACTTCAGTATTTACTGTACGTCCCTGTGTATTAGTATCTGCCACACATACATACTCACTGTGTCCTGTAAAAGTTGCGTCCGTCCCTGGCTTAATGTCCGTATCTAAATTCATGTGCGGTTGGCGGCGGCGTGGTGTCGGCGGCCGGATCACAGGCGGATTGTGTTGGATTTGAGCTGAAGCCTCTTTAATCATCGTAACACCGTCATTAATATTCATGCAGTCAGCTGGAGGCCCCCCCCACATTCACTGCACCAAAGTTTCTGCACAAAATGTATTAAATACAGCTTAAAAAATTAATGGACTTCAGTTTAAAGTACATGAGGAACGCCCCCCGCCTCCCCCTCCCGTCGTCTGGACCTGTGATTGGCCTTTGAATTTCTCTTTTTCTGCAGATTTCTCATCTTTGTGGAGACTTCAAAGAGAGTACGAGGCATGAACGGTCATTTAGAAGGATTTAAACACATTATCACATCTGTAATTGTACATGAATAATAAGAAGAGCCGCCGCGCACAATTAGCTCTGAGTCCACAAGAAGATCTGAGACGGGGGAGGACGGGAAATGGAAAAAGTTTCAAAGTGAAAATGCTCAAATAGGAAATGACTGAGCGTCTGTTGAAGCACGAGGGTCGTGACCCCACAGCCCAGCTGAGGGACAGACAGTGATCGTCTTCTGTTTCTGTCTTCAGTTCATCCCAGAGTCAACGCTGAGCTGAAACGTCGTCTTCCTTCCCCTGCGAGAGGACACGTCCTCTGCCTGTCAGACAGGTCGGAACGCCACTGCCACACTCACCTCCTGCTGAAATGTCCTCTTTCCTGACTGTGTCCCAACGCTTCCCATGTGTGCCACAGACACGACCTGGACCAGGACCTGGACCAGGACCTGGACCAGGACCTGGACCAGGACCTGGACCAGTGTCCCTGGGGTGAGTCCTCAGCAAGTTAAGTCTTGTCTCAGGCTCACTGACAATCGGTCTGTCTCTGCCTGTCTCTCAGCCCCTCTTCTTCGCTGGAGCTCTGTGTCTCCATCGTCCTCCAGGCCTTCAGGAGGTCCAGGAGACATGGAGAGGGACGTGTCTGCGAGCAGAGGCCCCTCACCCTGTGTCGAGAGCTGCAGAGACGCCCCTGAAGGAGAAGGCGTACAAAGAGGTCCTGAAAGTCCTGTACTGAGACGACACCCGGGGGACGACAGGTGAGACACATCTCCGCATGTATGGCTTTTAACCTCAGGGAACATAATACTATATAGTACTGAGCCGGGCTATACTTGTTATTGTGAATAATTCCAATGAACCCCGGCCCTGGACCTCCAAGCACGTCTGTGTCCATACATGGAGCTGTAGCTGCACCAGGGGCCGGCCCCGGGGGTTAGGGTTAGGGTTAGGGGCCGACGGCCTGCAGTTACATCTATAGATGATCTATAGATCAGACATCCTCTCCATCACATTCATTAAACTTTATTGCTTTTATTAAAGCTCCTCTCGCTCTGTTTCTGCTTCTTTTGTCTCACTGGCTTTTTCTGGGCGTCATTAAATTTAGATTTGATTTGATTAGTGTCACAGACTGAAATAGAACAGGAGTAAAAGCAATGGAGGCGTGTAGAGAGCGGGGATGATTAGAATCAGTGACGGTGTCATATTTACCTGCTTTATTAACAAGACGCCGTCTGACCTTTAAGGTGATATGAAAGAATGATTAAATCTGATCATGTGACACCTCATCTCAGGTTAAACAGCCTGAGCTCACCAAGGTCACACTCGAATCAATCTGATGATGTCACACCAGCACGTCAAAATAAAAGTCCTAGCGAGGACCTGACCTTAGCCCCAGCCCCATGCTCCACGCCTGTTAGCGCCCAGACAGGGATGACGAGATCAGTCGGGTTCACCAAAACATCACAATTTCATTACCGTAATTATTGTGAAAGCTACGATATCTACCTTTGGTGTCCTGCCTGTCACAGGTCACTGTCTCTTAGCCGTCTGCTAGCTGTCCAGGGTTCAGGGACCATAGTCTGGACCTCCTTGGTCTGAACCTTCACGTTTCCTGTTTCTTCTCAGTTTCATGGATGACGTCACGACGGGTCGAGTTCAGAACTTTGATCAGGACAGAAACGTCTCGTTGCTGCTGAAGGAGTTGGACGCCGTGAGACGGACCAATCACAGGGTGACCTGCACACACTCACAAACACACATTAGAAAAGAGAATGGTTTCATTGACGTGTTTGACGCTTCAGTTGCAGGAGGAGCTGCTTCACAAAGAAAAGGAGCTGGAGAGGAGAAGATTGAAGGAGGAGTTGAGAAAGGAGGACGGGGACAGACCTACAGGTCCGTAGCTATACTCACTGATCGTCCACATATATACAGCAACAATCAGTGATAGCCTCCCCCTCTCTCCCCCTCTCTCCTCAGTTGTCTTGGAGGAGGTGTTGGCGGCCCAGAAAGACAGGGATCAGGCTCTGATGTCTCGACTCCTGCTAGCCAATGAGGAGAGAGATGAGGCTTTTCTTCTCGCAAGTCGACTCCTGCAGGAGGCCGAGTAGGACACACACACGTTTGTACTTCTGTCTTAGTCAGGACTCTCATTAGCATATGAGCCAGCTCCTCCCAGCTCCTTAAACAAGTGGAGGTTAGCATGAGAGACGGGGGCACGGGGAGGGGGGGGGTGCACTAGTGATCCTGGTGGGAGGCTCAAAATGGTCCCCACAAACACTCTTGTACAGAACACACACATCTTCACCTTCGTTTCTCCTTTCTCTTTTCTTTTGTTTCATGTGCAAAACTATTTTTTTAACTTTAAAAAAACAAACTTGTCCTCTCTCCCTCTGCTTCTCTTCCTCCCACCTCCCCCTCCTCCTCTCCCCCCTGCTCCTTCTCCCCCTCCTCTGTGGTAAGAACTGTGAAATGAGTTCTCACCGACAAAAACACCAGAAAATGTAATTAGAGATCAGCCCCCCCCCCCCCCCTCGTAATTGATATTTGAGCCACAGTGATTTTTATGAGGGGCTGAATATGGAGGAGCATGTTCCATCTGTCACATTGTGTGTGTGTGTGTGTGCGTTTTAGTTCAAGTGTGTGTGTTTATGTTTATCAGTGTATGTGTATCCAGATTATCTTTCAGAGTCAGTAATACGCTGTTTGTTTGATGATTAAGATGATGAAGATGGACAAAGGTTTTTCCAAAAAACGTGTCTGACCCCAGAAGCCTGTTTGTTGGTTGCCCTGGCGACCTCGTGTCTCACAGGGTTAGGGTTAGCTTCAGTTCAGAGTGGAGGTGAAATACTCAGAAAGTTTGTAGAAACAATAAATGAAGACTCTTGGTGGGATTTGATCGGCGTACTGGTGAGTGAGTGGGAGAGTTAATGACGGCTGAGGAGCGAGCCGAGCCGAGCCGAGCTGAGCCGAGCTGGATGGGCTGTAAGCAGGGGGTTAGAGGAGCTTTATTGGAGGCGGCCGGTCTTTCATTACCTGCTGTTCCCTGCAGAGTGGATTCGCCGCGGCCACCTTATTACAGTTTATTACAGCAAAACAGCAGCAGCTAAATGAAAAGAGCTTCCCAGGAGGAGAGGCAGAGATCAGCTGGTTACCAGCACCACGTCCACCGATATGAGAGCCTCGGTGATTTTAAAGTGATAAAGTTTCAGGTGGACTTCAGGGAGCGCAGGAGCAAATTACTGCTCAGCTGCTGCAGCTCCAGGTTTCATTAGGTTAGGTTATAAACTTCACCTGAACTTGACCTTTTCTAACCGCGCCTTCCAGAGAGGTCAGAGGTCTGACGGCATCAGTGAACCCTGACCTCTGTGTGTTCACAGGCTGGAGCGGATGAACCCTGAGCAGGCTGACATGGTAAATGCGCCTGGCG
This sequence comes from Pseudorhombus dupliciocellatus, assembly GCA_016785235.1. Classification (NCBI taxonomy): domain Eukaryota; kingdom Metazoa; phylum Chordata; class Actinopteri; order Pleuronectiformes; family Paralichthyidae; genus Pseudorhombus; species Pseudorhombus dupliciocellatus. Next base: position 696,291 of record JAFBJW010000079.1, read on the forward strand.
TCTTCAGCTCTGTCTGGTCTGACGTGTGATGGATGACATCATCGATACCTTTCAACAGGAAGTGGGCGAGCTGCTTCAGTGTGTCTGTGATGCTGACTCCGCCCTGGAAGTCCAGGAGTTTGGTTCAGAGCTGGTTCGCCGTCTCCGCTTGGCTCAGCAACGTAGAGATGACATCACTGCGCAGGAGATGAAGGCTGTGATGGAGGAGCGAGATGGCTCCGTTGCCAAGGTGACACACCTGTCTCTCTCTCACATGTCCTCCACTGGTTCTGTCGTAACATGGATCAGACGTCTGTAAGAAATAAATTGCGGATTAGGTGTCAATAAATAATCAATGAGTGAAGATTCAGAAACTGATTAAAAGGCTGAAGAAGAGAAGCCAGACTTTCTCCCTCCCCCTGATTATTACCCAGTTTATTACAAAAACCTGCCCAGCACTGGATTTATTACCCACAATTCATCTGGATTCATATACCGCTCTCTGGGAGGGAGGAAATGAAAAGAGATGAGTGATGGAGAGATGACAGAAGAGGGCGGGACTCCCAGCATGCATCAAGACACTCTTCCTGACTATGTCACAAATAAAGATCCAATCAGGAGCCTTCATCCGTTCCCTCGCTGTAACTGACAGGCCGCTGTCACCACGGCAACCGATCTCCATCAGCACGGCTACCAGAGCAACAGTTGCCCGGGAGGCAGAGAACAGGGGAGGTTGTAAGAACAAGTTTGAGGTACAGTGCTTATGGCAGTGAGGCAGTACTTGTAGAAGTGACACAGTACTTGTAGGAGGGAGGCAGTACTTGTATGAGTGAGACAGTACTTGTAGCGGCAAGGCAGTACTTGTAGCAGCGAGGCAGTACTTGTAGAAGTGAGGCAGTACTTGTAGCAGTGAGGCAGTACTTGCAGCAGCTAGGCAGTCAGTGACGCTGTACTTGTAGCAGTGAGGCAGTACTTGCAGCAGCGAGGCAGTCAGTGAGGCAGTACTTGTAGGCGTGTGTGACCCGCCCTCCACTCTCGGGGTTAAACTGTCAGCCGTCACTCGGCTGTCGGTCGCGAACCTCCGCCAGTTTGGCTGCTCCTCCATCTTTTAGCACCCGCCCCTCCTCGCTAACACCTTAATCCCGCCCTTGCTTGGCAGCCGTGCTGAAATATGTCTCAAACGGCGCCATAATCCTCAGAAGAGAAGAGGAGAGAGCGCACTCCACGAGGGAAGATCCTTCCCCCCCTCCTCCTCCCCTCGTCTCATCTCTCAGGGATTATGTCCCGCTAAGGCTTCTGGGAGATATTGGGGAACAGGGGGAGGGGTTTCCCTGCCGTTCTCTATCTCTTTTTATATGACGCACATTTAATATTCCAGGAAACATTATGGGCTCTGACTCCGCCCTGGCTCTATTTTGTTTTTGGAAATGACTAATGAGATGATGTCATGTGACACAGGACTGACACAACTGTAAATAAAAACACGTGGCGTTACCAGCAATCGGTCACGGCTGTCCGGGGATTCGATTAACCCCGCCCCATAAAGCTGACCTCACCAACCATTCTCAACCGATAACCAGCCAGTAACGATAACAATCGATAACCAGTCAGTAAAGTTAACAATTGATAACAACTGATAACCAGTCAATAAAGTTAACAACCGATAACCAGTCAATAAAGTTAACAACCAATAGCCAGTTAATAAAGTCAACAATCGATAACTAGTTAATAAAGTTAACAACCGATAACCAGTCAATAAAGTTAACAACCAATAGCCAGTTAATAAAGTCAACAATTGATAACTAGTTAATAAAGTTAACACCTGATAACTAGTTTATAAGTTAACAATCGCTAACTATCTATAACCAGTTAATAAAGTTAACAATCAATAACAACCGATAACCAATTTATAAAGTTAACAATCAAGAACAATCGATAACCAGTCAATGAAGTTAACAACCGATAACCAGTTTATAAAGTTAACAATCAATAACAATTGATAACCAGTCAATGAAGTTAACAACCGATTACAATGGATAACCAGTTAATAAAGTTAACAGTCGATAACCAGTCAGTAACGCTAACCCTGGTGCTGTCTCTCTGCAGCTCAAGCGTCTGGAGCAGGATCTTCTTCAGGAGAGAGAGAGATGGACGAGCGAGGTAAAAATGATGGGATGTGCTCCCTGTTGTCATGGCAACCTGTTCTTCAAATAGAAGCTGCGTTTGACCTGAAGTGATGCATGCTGGTTAGAAAGAGGAGTTTCTGAACACACCCTTCACATCGAGACTGGACTCAGTGATCAGCTGGTCACTGAGGATCAAAGGTTTTCATTTCACACTGAAACATCAGCTGCTCGTCACAGGCCCCTCCCCAACCAGAACAGAACTCTGACCAGAAACAGAACTTTCAACTTGGATGGGATGAGGTCAAAAATGCTTCAGCTGATTGTTCCCTCGTTAAAGGTCATTGAGTCCTCCCCACCCACTCCCACCTCCCTACGCTAAGGAACTCCTCCCCTCCTCCTCAGCCCCGCCCACTCCCACCTCCCTACCCTAAAGAACTCCTCCCTTCCTCCTCAGCCCTCCCCATCTTCCTGCTCCTCCTGTGTGGTTATTAAAGGTCCTCCTCCCCCTGTGCTGACCTTCACTCCTCATGTGAAAGGTTGCCTCGCTGCCGCTCCTGCTTGCTCATCATCTCATTTGGAAACGATTCTGATTAATAAGTTGAGCAGCTCTTTTGAAGCACCTCCTCCGGCCCGGCTGGAGAAAACACATATTGACTCTCTTTTGATGTCTCACCTTGAGGGTTTTAATTAACATGGGGGAGGGGGGACTCCGGCAGGAGTCACATCTCCTCACATGAGATGAACCACTGGCTCACAGCAGAGGTTTATCAGAACCAGAACCAGCTTTATTTTTCGATGTGACTCTAGCAAGTACAAAATCAAAATGTAGAAAGACAAGCTCCAGTAACACAGTACGTATAGTGTAGTCTCTACCCGATTCTGTTCATGATTGACAGGCTTCATGACGTGTGTTGTCTCTGTCTATCAGCAGCTGCTGAGGCGTTCGGCTGAGGGGGGCGTGGCTCTGGACGACCTGCAGGCTCCACGGGCCAATCACAGGTCAGGCTGTTAAACGTTCACCTTTCAGTACAAACTATGACCAATGAGCATTGTTATGGGTGTGTTGGCAGTGGCGTATCCAGCAGTTCGGGGGCCCAAGACAAACACACGCATACGTTTCAATTTTCTTTTTATGGACTTGTGAGTTCTTCAGAACCAAACAGCTGTAAATCTGGTCCCGTGACTCGCAGACGGCAGCTGGGTGGGCGGGGACTGATGAGTGGTCACCACTCCCACCCAATTCCACCCAACCATCAGGTCTGATTCTCAACAGTTAAAGCAGCCGGAGGTCATGTTCCGAACTATTGAAAGGGTTTTGACTTTTCAGCTCATCCTTAGACCCCTCCTGCTGATGTTTATGAACCAACCCAGAGCTGATCGCTGGAACCAGGAGATCAGTTTCTGGGTCAGACCCGGACCCAGGGTTTGAGTTGACGAACGTGCTCTGGTTTGTCCTCCCTCAGCTCTCAGGACCGTCACGCCCCTCCTCCCTTGTTGTTCAGAGATGACGACTGTCGGGTGGGTTCGCTGGAGGCCCCGCTCCTGATGGTCCAGGTGCAGCAGCTCTCAAAGGAGAAGCAGAGTGTGGAGGCGGAGCTTCAACGCTGTCAGGAGGCAGAGCAAGAGGCCAAGGAGAGAGTCCGCAGGTCCTTTTCTCCCTCCACTAACCTAAGTCACATTCTGAGCTACAGATGCTGAGTCAGCTTCAGGTGAACTGATGATCACTGATTTGTTTTGGTCGCCCTCAAGTAACCCGAGTGTCAGCACAGTTACTCAAGTACAGTGCCTCCTACTGCGAGATGACAGACAGCCAGGGATCCCTTTTCCATTTGTTGTCTGAACGTCTGGGCTTTCCAGTAACTCACAACACAAGGAACGTTATAGTTCTTGCACTGTGTTTAGACTCCTGGTACTGTGTTTGTACTCCTGGCACTGCATTTATACTTCTTGTACTGTCTTTGTACTTCTTGTACTGAGTTTAGACTCCTTGTACTGCGTTTAGACTCCTTGTACTGCGTTTGTACTCCTGGTACTGCATTTATACTTCTTGTACTGCCTTTGTACTCCTTGTACTGAGTTTAGACTCCTTGTACTGTGTTTGTACTCCTGGTACTGCGTTTGTTCTCCTGGTACTGCGTTTGTACTTCTTGTACTGAGTTTAGACTCCTTGTACTGCGTTTGTACTCCTGGTACTGCGTTTGTACTGCTGGCACTGCGCTGTGTGAAGGGGACATGATTCGTATTCGGCGGACGGCATGAGGGAGAATTAATCCTGGCGCAGGACGACGGTCTGATGCTGAATAACGTGACTTCTTCTGCGGCTGCTGCTGCTGCTGCTGCTGCTGCTCATCTCATCAGCCTGAAGATGAAGGGATGAGATTCGTGATGAAAACAGCTTAAGTCGTCCGTCTGCGTGCTACGTGTCCTCCTGGGCTCAAACCCTCGGCTTTCTGCTCTAATTTGGCTGCCGGCGGGGGGGCGGCCGGCTCTGAAGAGCCTCCCAAGTTCCTGAGCAGCAGAGAGACGAGTATTTGTTCTCTGGAGGGGGGTGATGGAAATCTGCTGCTTATTAGAGACAGAACTTTAATTTGGTATGGGGGGGGGGGTCGTACTGGGTCACACTTCGTCTTCTTCATCCCAGTGTCTCTCTCCAGAGGTTTTAAAATGTTTCATATATACAGGTATTTACAGTGACTACAAGTATTTTACTCTCTACAGGTATATATGTACTGACTAGAGGTAGAAACGGTCCTCAAGCTGAAGTGTCTCTGTCCTCAATCTGAAGTGTCTCTGTCCCCCTCAGGCTGGAGCGTCTGGTCGAGGTCCTGAGGAGGAAGGTCGGGGCCGGGAGCGTCCGAGCCGTCATCTGATCCTGGTTCTTCTTCTTCTTTCTTCTTCTTCTTCTTGTATGAATATTTGATCTGATGCTTATTTTACTTTTTATCTTTCTCTTACTTTGGATTTTTCTCAGAACAGAACTTCGATCCTGCCCGCATCATACACACACACACACACACACACACACACACCATCCCTTATAGGCAGTTTGTTGATTTTGTCGTCATTTGAAATAAAATGAACCTTTTGATCTTTCTAGTTTGTTACGTTACTGATTGTTGACCCACAATAATTTCACCAGCCACAAAGCTGCACACGATGACATCACCTTCTTCGCCAGGTGTAGTCTGTCCCACTCAGATGGAGCAGCTGATTGGTGGATGGGGGGGGCTGCAGAAAAAGAGACAGAGGACAGAGTGAGTTTAGTCTCTTGCCCCACGTCCTCGTCCTTCTCCTCCTCTTCTTCCTCCTTCTTCTCTTCCTCCTCTTCTTCTTCATCTCTCCTCCTCTCCCCCCTCCTCATCTCTCCAGGAAGAGAGGACAGAGTGAGTTTAGTCTCTTCCTCCTCTTCCTCTTCCTCCTCTTCTTCCTCCTCCTCCTCATCCTCTTCCTCCTCCTCCTCCTCCTCTTCTTCCTCATCTCTCCTCCTCTCCCCCTCATCTCTCCAGGAAGAGAGGACAGAGTGAGTTTAGTTTCTTCCTCCACCTCCTCCTCCTCCTTCTCCTCCTCCTAATCTCTCCTCCTCTTCTTCTTCCTCCTCCTCATCTCCTACTCCTCTTCCTCCTCTTCTTCCTCCTCATCTCTCCTCCTCTTCTTCCTCCCCTTCCTCCTCATTTCTCCTCCTCCTCCTCCTGTTTGTCTTTTCTCTGTTGATTTAAGGCTCTTTCTTAACCTCTTGTATTTAATGTTTAATTTCCTCACATTAATTATTTCAGGATCACTGTGACAAATTCATGTTCCCTGAAAACTTCAAATTCAAATTACCTTTAACAATTTTCCAAATCTTGGTCAAACAGACAAAGGTTTTGTGACGTCATGTGATCATCACACTTATTAAAGTTAAAATATATGATTATTTATACATATTATAGTGGATGCAGTCATTAATTATGAAAAACATTGACCCTGTCATTGGTATAAACCTCTCTCTCTCTCTCTCCTGCCTTTGATGCTCTCGTCTTCTCCTTCTCCTCCTCCTCCTCCTCCTCCTCCTTTTCTTCTCCCTCTCTCATTCTGGGGGGGATTTCTTTGCTCTTTTCATTGGCTGAGCACAATCATGTTATTGGAGATAATTAATTCCAATCCCCATCAAAAGGCATGAGTGGCCCCGGGGCCCCTGTTTGAGTCTTTTTAGTTGAAGAATGAAAGAGCGATGAAGAAAGGGCCAGAGGGCGGCTGCATTGTGTTCGACATTTTCCTCCATAAGGCGCGAGCGTAGAGAAAAGGGTGCAAGGGCTTTAGTGAAATGAGGCTGTGGGCTGCGGCCGCCGGGCCCTCAGGAGCCCTCAGGGGCCCGAGCGGCCCCGCTCCAACACACCGGGAACATATGGCTCATATTACAGCTGCGGCCTGGGTGGCAGAGGAAGCGGGACAGATCACATCCTGTTTGATTTAGCTCACAACCAGTAGCAGGAAGTACTGACTAGTCGTACTTTTTACTTTTGTTTCGTAAATGTGAAGCAGAAACGATTGAACTGATCTCGATGTTTTTAAAACAGAATTCCTCTCGAATTCAGACGGTCATCATCGTCATGTCAAAATATTGATTTGAATCATCAGCATATTCCTACTTTAATATAATCATACATACTATGTACTATGTTGTTAGATACACATGAGGGTATTATCAGTAATAGAATAATTCCTCACAATCTCTGTTGTTCTGTTCAACCCTAGAAATGTAAATGTAAATTAAAGCCGTCTGCGCTGATTGTTTTACATAAATGACATGATGAAATATTTGAAGTTAAATCATCTGAGGTCATCATCGAGAAATATGTCGAAAAACAGCTGATCAAGTGAAATGCACTGATGCACACAGCATGAGAAACATTATTCAAACAGCACAAAATACAAACGTTGCTGAAACGTGAGATGAGTTGTCATTTGGAGCAAATAATAAATTTATTCTCTGACTGAATCTGATGAAATTAACATCAGTCAATAAGACATATCGTCATAAAAAACAACCTTTGATTAAAACTTTTTTGAATTATTTCAAATACACGTTTTAGTCACGTGAGTAATGAAACGAATTATTGTTGTAAATCAAACGAAATGTTCGATCTGTTCGATACCTCGGCCCGTCCTCCGCCGCGGCTCCTCTCGGCTCCTCTCGGTTCCTCTCGGCTGCTCTCGGCTTCATTAGCGGATGATTAAAGCTTCATTTGAGACATTCTCGGCTCAGCGGTGAAAAAGCTGCAGATCAAAGTGAACGTGTCGTGTTGTGTTCAGGTTCACGGAGCTTTCGGGCGCTTTGAGGCCGCAGGAGGTGCATCATGTTCGGCCTGAGCTGCAGCGCCGCGGCCGCGACGGAGCCGAGCGCTTCGCAAACTAAATGTGGAATCAAAAATCCTCTGTGGAATAAAAAAATGCACCGCCGAAATTAACTGCGATGATAATATCACATTTTCTGTCAAGTCTTTAGATTTAAAGAAAGAAAGTAAAAAATAAAATAAAATAAAAAATAAATAAAAAAATAAAATAAACGTGAAAAACTCATCACACAGCAATATTAAAATTTGTGGTAATAAATAATAATAAAATTGTAATAAAATATGTTAAATTATAAAAATAATAAAATATGTTAAATTATAAAAATAATAAAATATGTTAAATTATAAAAATAATAAAATAATGGTAATAATAAATAAATAATAATAATAATATGTTTTATGGCACAATCACATTCATGCATGTATTTTATAATGTAAATTGCATTTAATACATGCTGTAATAAAATCAAAGTTTATATTGAATTTACTTCATAACTGAACCACAGCACAAAAAAATCAATCAGGCATCAACCAATTAACGTTTCCTCCTTTATTTAAAAATGACAGAATAAGTTAAGGACATGCATCAGAGTCAAAACCAATGAAGAAGAAACACGTGGTAATTCATCCTGTCATGACTGACCCGTCATTCATGCACATGGCTATAATAATCAGTCGCTGCTGATTGGAGTTTAAATACACAAAATCGATTTTTACTATGACGGGAAGTGGTTTCTCCTTTTTCACACAGAGTGAGAACTTGCAAACAAAGATCTTTAATCAAAGATGTTGAAATGGTAGAGATTACAATTTGTATTCAACACAATTGAAGTCATTTGAAAAACCAGAATTCAATATGAAGAACACAAATGATCCAGTGAGCATGGGGGGAGCTGAAATAAGCTGAGCTTGATTCAAAATGACCAAACTTTTTTGCTCTGGTAGAAAAGATCAAACACTTGTAAAAAGTCTGCCCGGTAACAGGCGACACTGCTCAGCGAGGCGGGATGTTTGAGTCGTTTGGGTGAAATGACCCTTTAAATGAAAAGCTGAGGTTTCTCAATTGCAGGGTCGCGACCCGTCAGGAGGTCAGTGGAGGAACGGACAAGGTCGTGGGACAAATGATATCTGATCAAATGCAGCAGTTAGCATCTTTAGAATCCAAACTTGTTTCTGTATTGACTGCTTCACGCCGCCACCGGGAAACCTTTGATCTTAAAACCCAAACCCAGGCCTCGGCTTACTCTGAAGCTAACGGTTAGCATTCCAGTTGACTGAGAAACCATCCTGTGTCAAGACATGAAGACGACCACTGTCTGGTCTGCTTGTCCCGGTCCAGAATCACAGAGTGTGGACTGACATGAGCTGAGGACCTGGACCCGGAGGTTTAAACGGGTCCTGACTCAGTGTGGAAAAGGAGAAAACAGAGCCGTGTCCCAGAACAGTCACAGTGCAGAAATTCAAAAATCAGCGTGCTCACAGTGGGACGGGACGTCCAGGGTGGCCGCATGCAGGAGTCCAGTCAGCAGGCGCAGCAGATACTATGAGGTGTTGAGCAGTGGTCTGGGATAGACGCCCTGGTAGTAAGAAGCCTCCAGAGGTTCCATGGTCCTGCCTCCGAGGCCAGACACCCCCCCCCCGGCGCTGTAGGACGAGTACTGCAGCGCCTCGTAGGCTTTCAGATCCAATTTGTGCTGCTGCTCTGAGGACGACATTAAGTTGTTGATGGAGAACGGGTGGTTGAACGAGTAGTGGGGGTCTCCTTTGAGATGCAGCTGGGACTCGTGGGTCATGGAGTGGGGGGGCAACGACAGCGAGGAAAGGAGCTGTGAGCCAGACACCTTCAGGTCTGCACCACTGATGCCACCCCGCATATCCAGACTTGGAGGTGAGGTCACCTGGCTGGAGGAGGGCAGGGAGGAGTCCAGGAGTCCAGGAGGTTTGATGGAGTCCCCTGCAGGAGACGCTTGCTCTATAACACTACCCGCTGGCCCCAGCTCCTTCCGCCCATCTGCTTTAGCAGAAATCTTCTTCTCGCACTTGAACCTCTTCTGGCGGCGAAGGTAGCAGCCGTTCTCGAACATGTTCCCAGAGTCCGGGTGCAGGGTCCAGTAGGAACCTTTCCCCGGTTTGTCGGGCGAGCGCGACACCTTGACGAAGCAGTCATTGAAGGACAGTGAGTGCCGGATGGAGTTCTGCCATCGCTGCTGGTTTTGACGGTAGTATGGGAACAAGTCCATGATCCACTGGTAGATCTCACTCAGGGTCAACATCTTACTGGGCGCCTGCTGGATGGCCATGGTGATGAGCGAGATGTAGGAGTAGGGCGGTTTGGCGTGCGGGTAGCTCCGTCTGAAGGCCTTGCTATCACGCCCACGGTTCAGTCCGCCGCTGCTGTACGTCATGCCCGTGGTCATCGTCGGACTCATGCCCCCGTATGGATTAAGGCCCATTGAGGCTTGCTGTGAGCTCATGCTGGACGGGCTCAGGGTTCCACCCATTGAGCCTAGCCCCCCCCCCAGACCCGACATGGTCGCAGGAGCCGAACCGCTCATCCCCGCTACTGGGGTGGGACTCAAACCAGTCCCGCCGTACGACATGTTGAAGGAGCCTGACGTGGTTCCACTGCTGGACATGTAGCCCGACATCGAGGCCATTCCCAGGCCAGAACCCATTCCACCACCTGCCATAGGAGAGTACACCTGCAGAGAGACCAGAACCTGTGAGAAACTTCAGGACTGACCTGGTTCTGAAAACACAATCAGTTGGAACCAGATCCATTAAGCTCAGAAATCAAGTCCATGTTAATAACGGGAAAAATAGAGAAGTGCAGCAGGATTTATGGAGCGGTGTCAGCAGAACCATTTCCAAGTCAGTGAAAAAACAAAAACCCACCAGTGATGTCCAGGGAATGGACCTGGGTTTAAAGTCCAACGCCCTGTTCTACAAAGGGCAGGGGACAGTCCTGAGGACGTTTCACCACTCCGTGGCATCAGGACGAGGCTGAGGCCAGCACTGTCCTGAGGAGGACGGGGACAAAGCTGTCCCACCTCCTCCAGGGTCCAGCAGCTCTGGGCAGCTCCTTCAGTAATACATTGTTAGCAACATATGCTCCACTGTGGGGCTCTAATAATACATTTCTGTTGTGATAATTAGAAATAATTTAAATTTGGATTTGGTGCTATATAAATTAAATTTAATTATTAGTCAATAGTTTAAATTGTGATAATAATAAATCATTTCAGTTGGGATAATAATAAATAATTTGAGTTAAAAATAAAAAACATAAAAATACATAATTAAAATTGTGATATAATAAATCGTTTGAATTGTGATATGTATTGTTTATTGATGCTTAAAGCACTGAGGCTTCGCGACGCAAACTAAAATGAGCTGAACAAAAGATTTTGCCTTTGTCTGGAGGTTTCATTTCATTTAGTGAAAATGTTATTATTATTATTATTATTATTATTATTATTATTATTATTATTAAAAATAATCGTATTGCTGTTTATTATTAATATTACTGATTGTTTAAAGAGTCTGTTTTTATCAATCAAAACAAAATGAAATCTTGTTTTTCTCGACAAACTCCAAAAGAAAAGAAAAAGAAAAGCGTTTTTTCAGTCAAAGGATGACTCGTATCTAGTTCGCGTGCCCGTGTTCAGTCCCGGACCCGGAGCGTGTGACCCGGGTGTCGTGCGCGAACCGTCACCGACCTCCTCGTTGTAGAATCCGCTCCAGTCCGGAGCCTCGTGTCCTTCCATCTTCACCGCGCCCAGCATGACGGGAGCCCGCAGCCCACACGCGGATCCTGCAGGTCCCGGTCCGGGGTGTGAGTCCTGGTCCAGGTGAAACCGTTCCGTGCTTATCCGGGCCAGGAAGAGCCGAGAGAGGTGGTGCTGATGATGAGGAGGTGATGGTGACCTGTTTCTCCTCCTCCTGCAGCAGGTCCAGCCCTCTGGATCCTCCTCCACCTCCTCCTCTTCCTCCTCCTCCTCCTCCTCCACCTTCTCCTCCTCCACCATCTCCTCCTCCTGTCTCTCTCAACATTTTACTTTGTTTCATGACTTTTATGACATTGATCTGACGCAGTGACGTTGTTAATGATTCATCAGTCCGTAAAAATAATACTAGTTAATACCATTAGTTACACAGTTACAGTTCAAGTGATCAAATAAAAAGTCAAAGTTTAATAAGATCTCAGTCCGATTTAAAATTTTGTCTCAAAATGTGATTTGAGACAAAAGTTCTGGACAATTAAAGCCTTGAATCAAATCATGTGACTCAGACACTCAGTGTGTGTGTGGCACACACCAGTTTGGAAATGACACCATATATATATATGGAGAGAGAGAGAGAGAAAGCGAGCGAGTGTAACCCTGTCATCTCATGGAAGAGCTGAAGCATCTCCCTGATGTTAACACGGAGGAAACGTCAGTTCTTCATCAACACGGGTCATGAAGCCACGACACACATGAAGTGAACCTAGTCAACACTGATCACCCCGGATTAACGGGATCATCCCAGACTAAAGGACATTTACACAAAAAGAAGAGGAGGAGTGGGTTTGGTGACTTTCTTCAAAAACAATGAAGAGCATCGTGATGACGGCCATGACGTCACCTGTTCTTTATTTCCTCTCCAGTCAACACAGTGGGACAGGACAACCCTAATCATAACCCTAACCCTAACCCTCACCTGATGAACTCCTGTCTGTGACATCACTCCTGCAATCAGCTGTTCAGCACACCTGTACACTCACCTGGCTCCTCTGTCCTCTGTCCTCCTGCACCTGGGACTCTGTTGCGCTCTTGAACGTGCCCAGGGACATGAAAACAACCAATCAGCTGTGATAGGACAAGAGGCCTGATCAGAGACAGGCAACATTCAGTCCTGAGTTTGGAACCCTGACAGGTCCAGTTGTCTCATGTCCACAGGGACAGCAGAGGACACACACTCACTTTGTATTTTTCAGTCAAGTAGTGTGACTCACTGACTCATGTCACTGGAGAGACGTCTCAGCCGTCCCCTGTCCGTGATCCGGTGGACGACGTCGGGCTTGGAGCAAGGCCACAGTCTTGTGTGTGAATTTGAAGAAATTCTGTTTATTTTTCCTCAAACTTATGAGATTTATTTGAAGTTAAAGTCCAAGAAATAAATGCTCCTGTTTTTCATCATTTAGACTGAAAGGTTAAAAAGAAGAAACACACAGGAGCTAAACAAACGATGAAAGGTTTTATTTTTACTTTTGTCCTCATGCAGTCTGCAGCTGTTTTTTGTCAAAAATCACGGAAGTATTTTTAGGAGTAAAGACAAAGAATGAGAAATATAATTAGTGTATTTGTGTTTAATGACAAATGTTTGGTTGTAAAACATGAAGAAATGAACATTCTGATCAATTCAATTCAATTCAATTTTATTTAATATAGCGCCAAATCATAACAGACGTTATCTCAGAACCAGGCTCATGGGCGGGGTAGAGAGAGAGACAAGAGAGACATGGACAGTAATAACGATAATGATAATAATAATAATTCATTCATCTTCAATGGTCACTGGTCACTGGGCCGCAGGAGGTGCCGGAGCCAATCCAGCTGCTATTAACATGAGACGAGAGGTGCATCCTGGACAGGTCACGAGTTCACCGTAGCATAGTAATAATGCCAGTTGTTATCCTCCTGCAATGCCAGGTCAGAGATACTGTACCTGAAATAGAAGAGAAAAGAGAGCGAGTGAGGGACTTTGGACCGAAAAGTGACCTAAAAATAAGAGTGGTCAAAACAGCATCCTGTTCTACATAATGTTGACATGTGTTTATTAAAATGAATAAATAATGAGTAAATTAGTATGTGTGGGGGGAGGCAGAGGGACAGAGAGAGAGAAGTACAGAAGTGCCCAGGGGATGAAAGGAGGTCCCCCAGTCTATACTATAGCAGCATAACTAGGCATAACAACATGACTAACCTGATTCAACGCTAACTAAAGGCTTTTACAAACAATAATGTTTTAAGTTTAACTTTAAATGCTGAAATTGTGTCTGCTTCCCGGACCCACAGTGGAAGCTGGTTCCACAGGAGAGGAGCCTGGTAACTAAATGCCCTGCCACCTGTTCTACTCTTACTGATTCTGGGAACAACAAGAAAGCCTGCGTTTTCTGAACGGAGTGGTCTATGTGGATGATATGGTGTTTTTAGCTCCCTGATGTAAGAAGGGGCCTGATTATTGAGAGTTTTAAATGTAAGGAGCAGGAGTTTGAAATCTATTTTTCTATTTTACAGGGAGCCAGTGGAGGGAGGCTGAGACAGGAGTGATATGATCTCTCCTGCTAGTTCCTGTCAGCACAAATACTGCTGCATTCTGAACTAATTGGAGGCTACTCACTAGCTTGTTGGGACATCCTGATAAAAGACAATTACAATTATCTAGTCTGGAGTTAATAAACGCATGCACTAGTTTTTCAGCATCCTTTTGCGGCAGGATGTGTCTAATTTTCCTGATATTACAGAGGTGGAAAAATGCTGTCCTTGGAACATGGGAGTTTTGTTTTTCAAACAACGTCTTGATCAAACAGAATTCCCAGGTTCCTCACAGTGGAGCTGGAAGCCAGGCTGACACTGTCCAGGGAGACTATCTGGTCAGAGCGTGTTTCTCTAAGACACTTAGGCCCAACTACAATGACCTCAGTTTTGTCTGAGTTAAGGAGCAAAACGTTCTGAGTCATCCAGGCCTTGATATTCTTAAGACATTCCTGCAATTGAATTCAGTGATCGGATTCATTGTGCTTCATGGATATGTATAGCTGAGTGTCATCTGCATAGCAATGGAAGTGTATGTGGTGCTTTCTGATAATGTTGCCTAAGGGGAGCATGTACAGTGTAAAAAGTATTGGACCAAGAACACAACCTTGACTCCATGACTAACTTGCCTTTGAATGGATGAGTCATTGTCAACATTAACAAATTGAAATCTATCTGATAAATATGATTTAAACCAGCCTAGAGCTGTCCCTTTAATCCCCACATGATTTTCTAGCCTATGTAGCAGAATCTTGTGATCAATAGTGTCAAATGCTGCACTAAGATCCAACAGGACAGGTACAGAGACAAGTCCATCATCTGAGGCCATGAGAAGGTCATTAGTGACTCTCAGTAATGCTATGGTGAGTTCTAAATCCTGACTGAAAATTCTGCAGTAGGCCATTACTAAGTAATGGCACAGCTGATTAGCGACAGCTCTATCTAAGATTTTGGAGACAAAGGGCAGGTTTGATATTGGTCTATAATTAGCTAAGACCTTGGGGTCGAGTGTAAGCAGAGGTTTGATCACAGATACTTTAAAAGCCTGTGGCATGTAACAGATTGATAAAGACATATTAATCTGATTCAATATGCAACTGTTAATTAAAGGGAAGACATCTTTAAAGAGTTCAGTTGGGACCGAGTCTAATTGACAAGTTGTTGGTTTGGATGCTGAAACTAACAACCTCAATTCAGGAAGGTCGATGGGGGAGCACTGGTTCAGACATGAATCCAGTGCTGTGGTTTCTGAACTAAACAATGTGTCTGTGCTACTCATTGGGAGAAGACTATGGATTTTATCCCTAATAGTTATAATTTCATCTGAAAAGAAGCCCATGAAATCATGGCTTCTCAGGGCTGGAGGAATTGATGGATCAAATCACGTGCCTTGTGTACATACATGAACACTTCGTCACGTATGTTGATGTTTGTGATCCCAGCTCATCACAGTCAGTCCTTTGATGTTGACTTACACTCACTCTTATAAATATATAACATATACGTATATAATATAATATTCCATGTTTCGACGTGTTCAGTGTTACCAGTGAATTTATTTTTAAATCGCTCGGTTTGTGTTGAAGAAACGGCTCAGGTGTCTGCAGACGGGCACTGCCCCCTGCTGGCCGAGGGGGGCATCACATCTGCACAGGTGTGTATTCCAGCATCAGCTTTGTAACCCTGAAAGGAACGACAATAAGCATTTGCATCATATCCGGGATAAAGGTCACTGCAGCTGCAGCCTCCAGCCCGCGGGGGGCGCCACTGCGCCTTTAAGTCCCTGAACCAAAGAATAGCGGAAGTGCGACTCGGACTGTCATGGTGGCCATCCGCTGTTCGGTCGCAGCGATGCTCCGCACAAAGCTCCGCTCCTTCGTGTGCTGTGTGTTCGTCTTGGCGCAGTTAGCGCCGCCGCCGGCTCGGGCCAAGGCGGACAGCCTGCGGGAGGTGACGGACGGGAGCTGGGAGGAGATCCTGAGCGGAGAGTGGATGATTGAATTGTCAGTGTCATTCCGATGCTAACGGCTAACAGCGAGCTAGCTCGTGTGTACATTGTGATGACGCCATTCATCACGCATTGTTTCATTCGCTCGCGGAAGCTAACAGCAGCGTGTTAAACTAAACGTTTGTCTCCGTCTCCCTCAGCTACGCCCCCTGGTGCCCGGCCTGCCAGCAGCTGCAGCCCGTGTGGAGAGAGTTCGCAGACTGGGGCGAGGACATGGGTGTCCACATCGCCAAGGTGGACGTGACCGAACAGCCAGGTCTGTGCGCACTGTCCCTCAGTCTGTCCGTCTCCTTGTGACTGTCCGCTGGCCTGGATCTGTGGTTGCTGGGGCAGCAGCTGGTCACTTCTCCACATGTAACAAACGCAGAAGCTTGTATTTTAGCAGCCAGTCGTCTCTGGTTCCGAGTCACATGTTCATGTCCTTCCTTCAGGTCTGAGCGGACGGTTCATCATCACCTCACTTCCCACAATCTACCAGTGAGTCCTGACGTCTCGGTTAAAGTCGCACGAGAATCGATCGGCGTTGTTTTGTCTTACTGGAGCTTTGTGTGTCGAGGACGAACGCCTTGATAGAATGTCTGTGTGTGTCTTAGCTGTAAGGACGGCGTCTTCAGGAAGTACCAGGGTGCTCGCACTAAAGACGACTTCCTGAGCTTCGTGGACGAGCAGAAGTGGCGAGCAGTGGAGCCTGTCTCCTCCTGGTTTGGGCCATCCTCGCTCCTGTGAGTTATTTACAAACTGTAAACACGCCCTGATGGGGCGCGTCTCTAGCTGCATGTCCGTCCCTTCTGTCCCCACGTCAACATCATGTCGGGTCATCATCACCGAGTTTGTCTTCCATCCACACTAACCTGTCTCCTCGTCCTCGCAGAATGAATTCCATGTCTGCTCTGTTCAAGCTCTCCATGTTCATCCGGGTAAGTGAGCGCCGCACTGGGTGTGTCTCCTGGTTTTGGACACGTCTCAGTGAGTCTGCAAACCAACGCGTGACGTGTGTGTCCTGCAGCGCTGCCACAGCTACATGACGGAGCAGCTGGGGATTCCCGTGTGGGGGTCGTACGTCATCTTCGGCCTGGCCACCCTGTTCTCGGGCCTGGCTCTGGGCTTGGTCAGTCCTCTCTCTCCTTGATCATGTGACCATTGGTGGAGCCAGCTGGCCATTCATGCTTCGTCTTCTTGTCTTTCCAGTTGCTGGTCTTCATTGCAGATTTTGTCTTCCCCTCCCGACGGTTTTCTTCTCCTCATTATTACCGTGAGTTTGAGAGAATTCACTGACTGCTGCTGGAACTGGGAGCACTGGTGTGACCGGCTGCCCTCTTGTCTCTGCAGAGAAGCAGAGCTCGGAGCCGTCGAGGTTAATCCACCCACCGGAGGACGAACATGAGGCCGACGGTGAGGAAGACGACGACGAAGACGATGAGGAGGACGACGCAGACCAGGATGACGTCTGGAGGAGAAGGAGAGGGTCCCCCGAGGGCCGGCCGGAGCCCCAGGGGCCGGGAGTGGCTGACGAAACCCTGAGGAAGAGGGTGGTGTGCAGCCGTGACGAAGATGAGGAGGAGGAAGACACTTAGAGCAGAAGTGTGAAGCTTCACGTTGACCCGTACTTGTTTGGAGAAGAGCGCCGCTGAGCTGGAGGAGCCCCCTCCTCCTCCTCCTCCTCGTCCCGCTTCCTTTCTTCTCGTCCTCTCTTATGGGAGCACTTCAGACTCTGGCCTCCACCCTCTGGCTCCGCCCCCGGCCCCGCCTCTATGCCTGAGCAGCAGTCCTGGGGCTGACGTGCAGCTGCTTTCACAGGGTTATCTCTGCAGCCCTTTGTTTTTTAAAGATGCGCTTGTCATTTCCTGTTTATCCCTGAATCATTATTCTGTTTTTTTTTTTAGAATTCATTTACAAGTGGATGCCACAGAAGCAGCGAGGTTTAATGCTTTCACAATAAAAGCCTCCATGTTGAAAAGCTTCCCATTCAGACCAGTAAGATGTTCTGCTGACACACAAGCTCCCGAAGGGGAGGGTGCCGCCTGGTGGTTGGTGTGTGTGCGGCACGTTTTATTCTCACTGACCCTTTGACCTTGTGTTGGAATAAAGGATTCACTGCCGTCGTCCGTCTCCTCCACTTTCCAAGACTGCTGGTTAATAGGTTAATACTGCCAGAAGTACTCGGTAACCCGGATAACAATACAAGTAGAAGTAAGTTTTACAGAATGAAGCCGCTCCAGAGAATAAGACAAAAATATCCTCAGTGGATGAGTCGTTGTACAGCAGCACTTAACTTGGTACTGACGAACATGTTTTATTACTTCTGCCTGAGAGAAAACTGAGTCTTATCATTGAACAAGATTCTTATTTCTACATGTGACAGTATTTGTACTTCATGTTGCTTTATTTTCCTTGGAGTACTGCAGTTGGTTTCAGTGTCAACACAGGCCGCTTTACTATCCTTGACTAACCTCTACTAGCCCTGAGCTGATTGACTTACAGTGGCAGATGTTCAGTCCCAGCGCCCATGATGCTTAGAGGGCGCCGACCTGCCTTTGTTGATGTGTGCCAGCTGTGTGTCACGTCCTGTCGCCTGCTGTTCCGCAGGTGATGGAGCAAATGCCTATTCTCACGTCACAGCGACCTGGTTGACCTGTGGAGTTCAGAGGGTCAAATTCCACGTGAAGGAGGCTGGTGAGACAGGAGTGTCTTCCTGTTGTCCTCATGTCCCTGAGAAGTTACAAACACAAACCCAGTGTCTGGGGGAAGAAAACAGCTCAAACCCTGAATTGTGTCTCTCTTGGACGATGCAAATCGTTTTGAATCTGTCTCGCTCTGTTTCTTTTTTCCCTGTTCCCTGTTCCCTGTGCCGGCTCTGCCCTCAGCTCCGACCACACCTCCTCCTGATGAAACCAATAAGGAGCTCAGAGGGATCCAGACTCGGCAGAGCGAATCATGAGGGGAACAGGAGGAGAGAGAACGAGAGAGAGAGAGCAGCGATGTGTTCCTGAGTCAGCGAGAGAAGGGATTCGCTCCTCCTCATCCTCCCACCCACTCGGAGCCACTGGGAGCACAAAGCAGGCATTTAAATTCAGAAGGAGAAAATTGCACTGTTGAGGCCCTGAAATAGAAAGGTGGTGTGCACGAGGCGTGCACGCGGCATACTTGTTTCTGTTGCAACAGAGCTGCACCAACAACTCTCTTGTTCCCAGTATTTCCACATCGGTGCATGTCCCCCCCCCGCCCCCATCAGCTGTTCACTATGAATGTGATTGATCAGTTGGCAAGAACCAAAACATGAAGTGAGGAGAAGGAGAAGTGGGAGGAGGAGCACCTGTTGGGTCACGTATTGGGGAATGTGCCCCCAGGTGTGTTTTCCTCGGCTGGAAGAAAGTTTGGACTCGTTTCTGTGGGAGGATTTAAAATTCTCTTCTGGTTTGGATGAGGTCGGGTTTCTGGTTCTGTTCTGCTGAAACCAGTCCAGCTTCTCTCTTGTCACAGAACGACTTTCTGAAGAAAAACATGTGGACGAGACCTAAACAAAAATAACTTTTGTCTCTTGTTCTGGTAAAACACAGCGTGTTTGTTCCAGCGTGCAGAGACTCAGCTCTGTTCAGAAGATTCACACACGGTGTCATGGATGGTGTGGAGGGTTACGGTCAGGGTTAGGGTTAGGGTTAGGGTCAGGGTCAGGGTCAGGGTTAGGGTTTGCCTCGGGGGAGGCAGAGCACAGCACAGTCACTAGGAGAATCCCAGTTCCCCTTTTGGCTCCGCAGTGTCTCGGGTTGCGGCGTGGACGCTGCCTCACTGCAGACGTCCAATCAGAGGCCACGCTGTCTCACCGGGCCCATCGGGGGATGATGTCATCAGCTGGCATTGGTGAGCGCAGACAGGGACCAAGGGCCTCGAGACTCACTCTGCTATTCAGCCTGTCCCTCTCAGTGCACGTGAAAACACTGGGCAGACGACAGGATGGCCCCTCTGTCCTTGAGAGTCCCCTGGCGCTGATGTCTCAAAAGAGAATGCACACACACTGAGCAGGACAGCGTGTCTCTGTCCTGTGTCTGTGGAATCCAACGTCCCCTTCTGTCCCCGGCACCATCTCTGCCTGCAGAGACACAACACGCGTGTGTCAACAGGATTTAGACACCATCATATTGTTCTTTATCGCAGTGTGTCGGAGCTCAAGGTCCAGCAGCTGTTCGGCCTCTTTCACTCGAAACCCAAACACCTCAACATGCAAATATTTGCTTTTGCCACTTTTTCCTTTTCCGTGCCTGTTCAGTCTGTCCTCCATCTGCTGCTGCGTATCGTTACCGCATGTGTAGACCCTGACGACACATGGATGCCGCCATGACACATACGCACGTTCCATGTTTGTTGTGCCTGCACCTCCAGTGCCGTGGCTCAGCGATCACAATCGACACTAATCCTGTTTCTCACTGTTAGCAGGGTCAGGGTTAGGGGCGAGATAGGGGGCAGGTTTGGGGGGGTGCAGCTCAGATATTGTTTGAGGATGCGAGGCCTAAAGTTTGGATCTTTATTTAGTGAAACCAAATGTGACCATATTTGGAAGTGAGGGGGTGGAGCCAGCACTGTTTCATCGTCTATTTGACCTTAAATTCAAAACACAACTGGCTCCTCTCCAGAAGAAGGATAGAGGTGACGAATGAATGAATGAACTGTTTGGTGACACAGTGAGGGCAGAGCTTCCAGGGGGGCGGGGACAGGTGTGACAGGTGGTCTCAGCTTGGCCACACCCCCATGCAGCTGCATTAGCCACATGCACACACACACACTCCGCTCATCACGTGCATCTTTGCGTGACCCCAATTCACACCCAGAAACAGCATATTACTGTGGTGTACTCCCACTGAAGGAACCCAGTGTACTATTACCATTGTGTATTCTTTTCACTGTACCATCTGGTGACTCAGACCCCGCCTCCCCGACCATCACTTTCTCTTTGTCAGCAGAACAGGAGCGATTGTCTCTGTGAAACAATGAACAAAACAAATCGTTTTTCTGATTCGTGTTGGAATGGAGGCAGCGCCGCGCTGAGAACGTCTCTGTGGTCACACAGCCATGAGCCACCATGGAGGATGATGTCAGATGTCAGAGCAGAGAGGCGTGGCCCCGCTCATGACCCAACACGTAACAGATGTGAGACAACATCTGCTATGACTGAACATGTGACCCTAACCCTAACTGAGTCAGATGTGACCCTAACCCTAACTGAGTCAGGTTTGACCCTAACCCTAACCCTAGGTTTGCGTTGGGGTTAGGGTTAAGGAGTGACAGTCCCAGAAATGTGACTGCATCTCTGACTCTGAGCATCAGCTTTGTTCATTGGCTCCTTTGAGGGGGCGTTAGCCTTTAGCTGTTAGCCTTTAGCTTGACCAAGCACACTTCCTTTGCTCCATTTGTCTGTCTGACAGTCTGGGCCCCTGCAGCTAATTACAGGCCACCATGTCCACACACACACACACTTCATCATAATAAACACGGAGAAGAACCAGCGGTGATGAGCAGACTCAGGTCATGTGATGATGGATGCAGTAATACTGTATTTGTCATTACTTCAGACACAGCAGATGAAGCTCTTATCGTCTTTATTGTGGCAATGACACTTTCATATTGTTTCCTGCGCAGTATTTAGGTGTACTACTACCACAGAAGTATTTAACATATTAATACACAAGCTTGACTCTAACCCCGCCCCCTCCTCCGTCATGACCGCGGAGCGTCGGTCCGGAGGAATGGAATGAGAGGCAGTCGTGGACCGTACCAACTCAGGCTTCAGTTAGGGGGGGCGCGAAGAGAGCCCCGCGCCGTTCGCGTACATACACGCGCTGTGACGCCACCGGAACCTTCTGGAACATTCCACGGTTCTGAACCATGTTGCCAGCGTGACCTGACGGTGCACGTTGTGCGTTCAGACACGTTGGGGCTGTTGCGGTGAGACCCCGCCCCCCCGCGGCTCCTCCTGCTGGTCGCTCCTCGTCCTGCGGGGACGGAATGTGGCGCCGCTCGGGAGCTACGCTGCGCAACTTCTGACTCCGCTGCCGGACCCGAACCCGGACCGGACCGCGGCTGGATTAACGCCCTCCTTCGGAACAGCTCCGTGTGTGTGTGTGTGTGTGTGTGTGTGTGAGAGAGAGAGAGAGAGAGAGAGGAGGTGAGTTGACTTCTGCCGCACGCGCGGAGCATCGCTCTTCAAAGCGCTTTTCAAAAAATCGCTCGCACTCTTTCACGACCACAGTGACGTCATTGAAGCTAGCTAGTTGTGGAAAACTTTTTGAAATGTTAAATAGAGAACAGTGGCCGTAAAGTTTTGACATTCCTCTGAGCCCAGAACAACGCGCACGGTCCTCACTTCAGCCTCTGACCAGTTTTAACGTGAACAAGGTAACGACAAAAAGAGTTCCCTCAGAGGTCAGGACCCCTGGACCCCCCCCCCCCCGGAACCCTGGACCAGCTGAAGCGTCACTGTTCTGGGCTGAACGCAGCGCATTTCTCAACAGCAGGATGTCTTCAGGATTACACACCGAGCCCATTTCCCAGCATGCACTGTGTGGCCTGCCATGGGGTAGGGGGGGGGGGGGGGGGGGGGGGGGGGGGCAGAGAGCAAAGTAAAGGAAAAAAAGGGGGGGGGGCAGGTGCTGGCCGACAGGAAGAGCCCAAACAAAAAGGAAATGTGTGAACAGAGGTGTGTGTGTGTGTGTGTGTGTGTCCTGGGGGCTCACTGCTGTGTGATCAGACGTCCCCCTGAACAAACTGCTGTGGTTCTGTTTCGCTTTAGACACGTCAGGAGAACCGGTGGCTTTTCAAAATTCTCGCTGTCTCTTATTCATGGTGTTTTCTAGCGAGCATGTGTTAGTGTGTGAGAGATCACTGTAATGTAAAGTGTGTTACTAACTTCTGATACAGACTCTGGTGACGCATTAGTAGTATTAGTAGTACTCATGGGTATGGATGGAACCTGAAGCTGCTGCGGCTCCAGACGAGACGGTCATCAGGGAGGAGGAGCTAAGTCGTTTAGCCTCATATCGTCCCTCCATGGTTTTCATCCTGAATATGAAGAATTTATCAGCCTGTGACCTTTTGTTCTCATATCATGTCTTGACAGGACAGAGGAAGTGAGGGATGAGAGAAGAAGGAGAAACCCTATCATCCCCTCTTATGTCATCTGGGTTAGGGTTAGGGTCCTGAGTGCAGGAGGGTTAGGGTTTGTTCCGCTCCTCTCCAGGAAGTGGGCCGGAGGCTCGGAACTCGCTGTGTGACGTTGACTTGACGTTCAGTAGAATTTATTTGCATGGAAAGAAGTTTCTGAGATGCAGGTTTGCTCTCGGTGCCGAGGGCCTCACAGACTGTCATTATTTGTTTACTCCTTTATGCTCAAGTGCACGTCGAGCCGAGTCCGGCCTGGCGCCGAGCGGCGTCCCGCAGCCTCAGGTGAACTGGCGCTCTGCAGCTGTGACGGCGTCGACACCGATCGGCTCAACGCTCTCTCTGAGGTCTTTGGCAGAGTCCGGGCAGCGGCGTTTGTTCTAATTGCAGCTCAGTTTTTAACTCTCTCGCTCTATTTCGAGGCCGTAATGGTCAGGTTGGCGTCTCTGCGGTGTGCGGCTCCGCCTCTGCTCCCTCTGCGGCTGACTCACACAGGGTGGGGAGGGAGCGCCTGCCGACTCTGTCCTGACACGTCTGGCAGCACAGGCACTTTGTGTGTGTGTGTGCGCGCGTGCGCGCTGAGAGCAACATGGAAGCCAGATGTTGTGGGGAATGAAAGTTTACTGACGTCCAGTTGAATTTTGATTCTCCGTTGCTTGACGTTTACAGCTTCCATAAAGTGAATTGATCTTGTGTGGTGAAGGGTTAGGGTTAGGCTTAGAGTTGGGGTTAGGGCAGTGTAGGGTGCTGCAGCTTGTCCTAACCCTAACCCTAGCCTGTGTGCTATGTGCTCGGACACTCCCTACATTCTTCTGTTCCTCAGACAATGACCGTTGTCCAGAGCAAAGAGCTGCCAGTCATTTTCCTGTGTGTGCATGTGTGAGTGCATGCAGGGGTTGAATTGTGAAACGGGGCAAATGGATTTAATTTGTGTTGAATGTTCTCCAGTGCAGTAAATACATGGGTTTCTAATGAGTGTTATTATTTGTTTATTGTGTGATTAGCAACCCCCACGTTCCCTGTGAACTATATGATGTCATTACACGCCCAGCCTGGAGTTACACTTCCTGTGGAGGATGATTGTTGTTGTGCGTAATTCCCACATCCACGCGCAGAATCTGCTGCGTGAGCTCGTGGGCAGAGGATCATGGGAAGTGCAGTCTCAGTGCAGTCAGTGCTGAAAGGCTGAAGCCACAGGGATTCATGGCGGCACAGCCCAACATGCTGCCACGTTCTATAAATACCAGGGTCACCACACATCCACTGCAGAGCTCCACAAACAAACAACGACAGAGGGGACGGCTTCACTGCAGAATAAACAGAAAGCAGTGCTTCCCCTGTACGGAACCACAGCCTAACCCTAACCCCGAACGGAGCCACAGCCTAGCTCTAGCACTAACCCTAACCCTAGCTATAACCCTAACGCAAGCTCTAGCCCAAAGCCTAGCCCTAACCCAAGGAGTGGCGAGCAGTCTGTCCCTTTAACCATAGTTTGTTTTTGCTGTGAAGTAGAACGCAGTGTTTGTTCTTCTGTTGTTGTTGTTACTTCTTCACATGTAGACATTCACCTGGACTGGATCTAATGAGGAAAAGGTCAGAGGTCACCGGCCCCTAACCCTAAATCCATCTGTCCTCAACATGTTTTAGTTCCGTCCGAGCAGCAGAGGGACACATCCAACCTGAACTCTGGATTCAGTCTCCTTTTCTCAGGAGACTGAGCGCTCACGTGCTCGGACTTGTGCACGTGGAGCCTGAGCAGCGCATCGTGTTTGTCAGGAATCAAATGAGAAGCAGATGTTAGTGAGGAATTCTCCTGACGGCTGCACTTTATTTATGCCCGAGTTTCAAGGGTATCCCCTCCTCCTCCTCTGACAGACTACCTGAAGCTGAGGACGTGTTTCAGAGACTGTCCACCCCTCTGGAGGAGGGAGAGAACGAGAGCTGTCGCTCTCTGGTGTCATGGCCAACGCTGAGGTTCGCCACGTTGACACAGAGGCGCCATGTCGTGTTATTACCCAGCAGCCCTCTGTGGACGAGAATCCACCCTTTCATTCCTCTGTGGAGTCGCCCAGACATGACCCATCAATAATGAGCGACCCGCCTCCACGTGAGGCCGGCATCCGTCCACTGTCCCTGGGGACAGTGTCTCGACCAATTCTACACGCGTGTGTGTGTGAGAAGCTTTGCGTTTCTGTTTCAGCGGCCAGACGTACTCACGTCCTCCATCATCTCTTTTGTCGCCACAGGCTGCAGCTCTGGGCCCCATGCCCCGCCCCGTGCCCCGCCCTGTGAGCGCTGCCTGGCGTGTCGGGTCCCTGGACCGCGGCCACTGAGTGCTGGTGTTGCTGCCTGCTGAAGAGGAGGAGCAGGAGGGAGCAGGAGGAGGGCCCGGGGCCGCTGCAGGCGTCGCAGCCACTCGAAGATGAACAAACTGACCTTCCACAACAACAGAGCCATGCAGGACCGCCGCTGCGTCTGTGTCTTTCTTCCCAATGACGACACGCTCAACGTCATAGTGACTGTGAGTCGACGTGATGTCACCTCTGTGGGCGGGGCCACGGCTCCATGGAAGGACAGACAAAACATTTTAATTCATTTAACTTCGTAGTCCATGTTCGTGCCACTGAGTGGGACCTCTGACCCTGACCCGCCTCCTGACCTTGACCCTGACCGTCCTCTGGGTTCTCCTCTTTCCTCAGGTCAGGACTGTGTGCCAGGAGCTGCTGGTGCAGGTGTGTGACCTCCTGCGGCTGAAGGACTGTCACCTGTTTGGTCTCAGCGTCATTCAGAGTAAGGCTTCTTCTCTACAGTGGTTGGTTAACGAGCAGAGAGCCCCTTCCATAACCCTGAAACCAAACCCGATGCTCTCCTAGGAGCCACAGCGAGCGGTGGTCGACAGGAAATGGGAGGGGTTAGGCTTCGGGTCATCAGCCAATGAGCGCCCGGGGGGTGGGCCCAGCGGAGCCGGTGGCACATTCCTGAAGTGCTTGTCTGAACAGCGTGAAATCCCCCAGGCAAACAGAGGCCACCCTGTGTCCCTGTCCCCCGTCCCCCTGTCCAGGGTGTCACATGACGCATGGGAGGAGAAGAAAAACCAGCATTTAGTTTTTTGCCGTGCATGCGTGTGTAACCTGGGACGAGTTCAGACACAGAGACGTGCACACAACGTGTGATTAACCGTAAATGTGCATCTGAGCAACCATTGTCTTTCTCGACAGATAACGAGCACGTGTACATGGAGCTGGATCAGAAACTGTCCAAGTACTGTCCCAAAGAGTGGAAGCGAGAAGCCAGCAAGGTGAGGGCGGGGGGGGGGGGGGGGGGGGGGCCCCCCTCAGGGGGGGGGGGGGGGGGGGGCGCTCCCTGACCGGTGTTACATGTTCCTGCTGTGTGTTCCAGGGCATCGACCAGTTCGGCCCCCCGATGGTCGTGCACTTCCGAGCGCAGTACTACGTGGAGAACGGACGGCTGATCAGGCAAGTGAAGCGCAGACGTGAGGCTCACCCAGCTCAGCAGCATCTGACCTCTGACCCCATCTGCCCCACAGTGACCGAGCGGCCAGGTACTACTACTACTGGCACTTGAGGAAACAGGTGCTGCTGTCCCAGTGCGTCCAGAGGGAGGAGGCCTACTTCCTGCTGGCGGCCTTCGCCCTGCAGGCCGACCTCGGCAACTTCAAACGCAACAAGCACTTTGGGAAATACTTTGAGCCCGAGGCCTACTTCCCCCCGTGGGTGAGTGTGTGACCTGAGCTGCTGTTTATTATGGAATGTTGTCTTCAGACTTTATTGGTTGTGCTGAAATAAAGAAACAGGAAAGTGTAAAGTAAAGCGAACCCTGAGGACTGGAATGTGTGTGTGGCTGGTGGAACACACACGCTGATAATATTTTTGAAATCTTGAGAAGTGTAGCCACACCCTCCACTTCCTGTGAGTAGCCTCCCAGGCGGCAGGAAATGGTTTGAAGTTGCTCAGCGAAGCGTTTGTGTGTTCAGGTGATAGCCAAGCGCGGCCGTGACTACATCCTGAGACACATCCCCAACATGCACAAAGACCAGTTTGCTCTGACAGCGTCAGAGGCGCACCTGAAATACATCAAGGAGTGCGCCCAGCTGGATGACGTCACCGTGCACTACTACAGGCTGTACAAGGTGAGAGAGCGACGGGAGGCAGGGACTCGGCTGCTCTGCGATGATTGGTTTGAACCACAGTCGTCTCTTCTGTCTCCAGGACAAGAAGGAGGCGGAGGCGTCTCTCACCCTGGGACTGACTTTACGTGGGATTCAAATCTTCCAGGTGCACTTTTTATTCTGACTTGACCTCTGTCGGGTTGGTTCCTGCTCTGACGCTAACTGACTGTCTGGCAGAATGTGGGCTCGGTGAGGCAGCTGCTCTACGACTTCCCCTGGACCAACGTGGGCAAACTGGTGTTTGTGGTGAGTAGTCAGATCTGGGGAAATGTTCCGAGGCCGTTTTGTCTCACCGTATGGCTCATTTCAGCTCCATCTTTACTGTTCAACTTTGGCTTTGTTTTCCCACAATGTTGTGGGTTTATTTCTGCCTCTTTTTTTCCGGTGGTTTCCCTGTGTCTGTGGCGTCGTGACGGTGCATGTGAGGGGGCGTGGCTGTTCTCGAGGCACGTCATCAACGTCGCTGCCTCCACGGCTGCGGGGGCGGGTGCGGTCAATGAGCGCCAGATGTTGCAAATGTTTCCGAGTATTTTGGCCTTTAGAGAAGGAGGGGCGCGGTTTCCGCTCACTGTTAGAAACGGGTGGAATTTTGGTTTTCTGATGCAACAAGAGAAAACAACGCTGAGTCTGATGAGTCATCAGCGGTGTCCTGTGGCGTGGGGCCGGCCTTCGATCGTGTTCTCCGTGTGTGGCCTTTCTGTTTGGAGGGGGAGAAATGGAGCAGCTGTGTTGTGCAATTTAGAAGGACCTGACCCTGAGGGACTCTAGCTGAATCCACACACTGATGTAGAAATGATTCTCTTCTAAACTGTAGTCACATGACTTCCTGTTCAACCTTTAGCGTTTTCACTCCCCCCCCCCCAGATGTTAAGAATAAACCTCCTACCAGTCCAGGTTTTCAAACGTGTCTCTGCCCGAAGAAACTGACACTTGGTTTTTCTGAACTTGTTTCCCGACGGAAAAGCGGGAGGCTCCTCACTGTGCCTCAGAGAGCGTTAAACACATCGTCTCCGTGTTCTGCTGCACTCGCAGGGGAAGAAGTTCGAGATCCTTCCTGACGGCCTCCCCTCTGCCAGGAAACTCATGTACTACACCGGCTGCCCGACACGCTCTCGCCACCTCCTGCAGCTGCTCAGCAACAGCCACCGGCTCTACATGAACCTGCAGCCTGTCCTCAGGCAGGTGCGGCGGCTGGAGGAGAACGAAGGTACGAGCCCGAACTCAGTGACGCTGGGGGAGGGACTTCCCCCACTGTCACTGGGCTCCTGAAACGCTGTCAGAAAGTGCGCATGGTGAAGAGTGTTGAATACAGTTCTGTCCCCACCCGCTCAGAGAAGAAGCAGTACCGCGAGTCGTACATCAGTGACGCTCTTGACCTGGACATGGACCACCTAGACAAACGGTCTCGGGCCAGCGGCAGCAGCGCGGGCAGCGCATCGCATCGCAAACGCCTGTCGCGTCACTCCACCACCAGCCACGGGAGCTCGCACACCTCCGGCATCGAGACGGACAGCTTCAGGGCCCCGGGCCAGGCCCCGCACGGGCCCCTGCGGACCTGCAGCTTGTCCACCACCAGCCATCGGAGCTCGTGCACCTCCGGCATTGAGAGTGGCGGCAAGGAGCGCGTGCTGGATGACGACGGTACGAGGGTTAGGTGACGTTCAGCTGCAGCGAGTCGGTGGCAATAAAACGCGTCCTGTGTTCCCGCAGAGATCGAGATGCTGGTGGACGACCCCAAAGATTACGAGGAGCTGCATGAGATGGCTCTGGACCAGGAGCTGTGCATCCACATTACGGAGGACATGCTGACGATGTCTCCTGATCAGAGCAGCGGATACTCAGGTACGGGGACGCACCTGTGGAGCGAACGGGAAACATCTCCTGTCACAAACAACCTTTCTGTTCCTTCTCCTCAGGACTGATCGTGAAGGATGTCAGCTCATCCACCTCCAGTTCCTCCGAGACCGTCGTCAAGATGCGAGGACAGAGCATCGAGTCTCTGCCGCAGGTGATTTACCGCTCGGGACGTTGCACCATGTCAGACCATCTGTAGCCCATCAGCTGTGTCCCTCTCTTCCAGACGTCTGTGTGCAGGAAGCCCGACTCCTCGGCCGACCGCCACAGCCAGTCTCTGGATGACGTGCGGCTCTACCAGAAGGACTGCCTGCAGTGGGCGGAGCTCTGCCAGGACACCGCCCACAGCTACACGTTCGGCTGCGCCCAGGAGTTGAGCGACAGCAGCGGCTACCAGGGTCTGTCCGATCAGCGCGCCGGCGTGCTGGGCGACCAGCACCCGTTCCCCATCAAAAGAACCAACAAGTACTTCTCCCTGGACCTGACCAGCGACGAGGTCCCAGAGTTTGTGGTGTGACCTCGGGGCGGCCCCTTGACACGTGCACGAGACAAATGAACACGTGGAGGAACAGTGGATCCACCCCTGCAAACGTGCCTGTGGGAGAGGAAACAAAAGGGATCATGTCATCTTCAAAAACCTTGTTCTTCAGATCTGTCTCCTCCAACTGGTTTTAAAATGACTTGTGCATTCAGGGCGGCCCACAGCGCGCGCACATACACACGGCAAGCATATCCAGGGTTTCTGTGGGGGACAAAAAACTCTACCAACCAAAGAAAGGTTCCTTGTCTGTGACATGATGGATCCACAGTCCGTTTACTTCATCTTTACCTCAGCAGGGTGTGCCCCCCCCACAGACTGGATCCTGAACTCGACGTGCCTTCATCACACTATGCAGATCGCCTTGACAATCTCACCCAATCCAAGCCACCCAATTTCACAGCTCTACGTCAACACAGTGCACGCTGCTCATCGGCAGATTTGCTTTTTGGACGAGCGTTTCCTGGGAGGAATGAGATCGAGTTCCTTCCTGCGTGTCCTGACTCACAAGCGTCTCTGTGATCGGCTGAACCATGCTCGTTCCTCTAGTGTGGTCTCATCATTTTAAAACTGGAATGAGTTTTCTCCGAACATGTTGTGTTTGTATAAAACTGCTCCAGACTGTCAGTGTTACGTTCAGATCTATGCAACAGTATTAGCGACAAGAAAGACTGACAGCTCGTGTTTCAAGCTCTTATTGAGCGTAAACGTTTGAGAGCGCCGCAGCTTCAGCTTTAAAACACAGCCATAACGTTTTTATTTGAACTTCTCTGGGGTGAAAACGCTAAAGATTTATTTAAAAATGCACCGCAAACTTTTATCATGGCAACAGAAAAAAATGTTAAACTGAACTTTTAAAACAAGTGTCACTATTGTGTTGCTTTTAAATATTTTAAAACTGGAAAAGGACCAGATTCTGATGAATTGTGAGGAAACTGAGCATTAAAATGATGTCAGTGTAACAAGGTTCATATCGATCAGTGTTGCTCTTATTATTTCTTTAGCTTGTGAGTGAAAACCGTTTAAGCGTTAATTAAAAATAAATCAATATTTATTTTAACATTGATTTTATTTTGCAATATTGTTTTACTGTCAGTCGCCTCCTGTAGCTTCAGACAGAGCCAGGCTAGTGTTCCCCTTCTGTTTCCAGTCTTTATGCGAAGCTAATCTTAGCATAAAGCTAAGCAAACGTTAGCTTCATCTCTACTGTAGAGACGTGGCAGTGGGGCTCAATCCTGTAAATCAACTCGTTGGGGTCAAAAATGCCCAGTCAAGCCTCCGCTGTGAAATATTTCAGCAATAGAGCCTCGGAACAAGTTTTTTAAAGATGCCTC
Organism: Pseudorhombus dupliciocellatus; assembly: GCA_016785235.1. Classification (NCBI taxonomy): domain Eukaryota; kingdom Metazoa; phylum Chordata; class Actinopteri; order Pleuronectiformes; family Paralichthyidae; genus Pseudorhombus; species Pseudorhombus dupliciocellatus. The sequence continues at coordinate 727,100 of JAFBJW010000079.1, forward strand.
TGTATAACTCATGACTTTGATACCGCTATGTAATTAAAAAAAACTATATTTCTTTCACTGCTTTGAACTTATACGTATTTGTACTCATTAGTGGAAAATGTCATATTTTGATGGACAGTGATGTTTCTTATATTCGGACAGTGTGTGTGTTGAGGTACATAACCACCTTGACGTGGTCAGAGGATGTATGTGTGTGTCCATCACCCTTTCTGTGAAAGGATCTCCCTTCAAGAAACATATTTTTTGTCATCTTGTCGTTTGAAAAAAAAAAAAAAAAAAAAATATTATCATGAAGTGTGGTCCGTGCCTTCCTGGTACTAACGCCCTCCATATCCAATAAAAAGGTACATTTATCCACCTGCGTCAGCGGCTTCGTGGTGATTGCACTTGGAGTTTTTATACATGCAATGAATCACTCGTCAATACTTTGTCCTAAATACTGTACGTCATTAAAAATAGGTTTTTAATGAACATACTGTAAATTGTCATTTATAAATGCTTTTTCCAAAATGATATTAACTTCAATGGAACCAGCTTTGAATGTTCTCAGTCATGTTTCCAAAAATCTTTCCTAGGTTTTTGCGGCCGCCGGTGACATCAGCGTTCATGAGGAATCTTTGCCCAGCTGTTGGTAACAGAATGAGGCACAGTAACTGGATTATGTCAGAAAGTCCCTCTCTGCCTCCCTCAGGTGTCCTTCACAAGATACTGCATGTTGTCCTCTGTCCCGCCTTGTCCTGTCCCTCCATTCCATCAGCTCAACCATGTTCTGTGTTCTACTCAGTCGGCCATGTTTCACCATAGCGAAAAGGACGGGTTCGCTGTGTTAGATGTGCTTAAAGGTTATTTTCCAGGCTGAGACTGATTTATGTCTAACATGAGCCTTAGTTGTGCTTTTGTGCTCCCCCCTGTTTGGAAATGGGTTTGTGTTTCTACCTTTGATATCTATCTATCTAACCTTACTTTGTTTTGTTGTCCTTGGTCGTAAACTGTTGGTTTATGATTGACACGTCATCACGTTTTCATGCGCACGTGAACACCTTTAAAGACTCACCTGAAGGATGGAGTCGTCATTGATGCTCTGTTGATTTGACTTGGCTTCAGTGCAACCCCGTTCAACATCGGCCTCCAGAACCTGGTCTGGATCGGCTTCTGGACCTTCACAGCTGTGAGACATGTCCCCCCATGGAATGTGTTCAGGTATCAAGGTATCAAATATATGTGCTGACATGCATGTATATAATATGAATGTATGCATGTACAATTGGTTTAAAGTTAAGTTTATATTGGTATTTTAGTTTGAGTCTGTAAATGAGCCAAATAGTGTAAAGGTGAGGAGAAGCGAAAATTCCAACGGAGGGAGTGGACTGTGAACGCACCTGGAGAGAGAGAGAGAGAGAGAGAGAGAGAGAGAGAGAGAGAGAGAGAGAGAGAGAGAGAGAGAGAGAGAGAGAGAGCAGAGGAAGAGGGCGGAGAGGGCGGAGGGCGGAGGAAAACAATTCAGATACTGTGGACAGACCGAGGCTACTCAGCGCAAATCACCCACGGGTAAGTTGAGCTAGTTGCGAGCAAAGTGGCTAATTGGCTCGCGTGGGCGGTGCTAACGGGCTCGCTAACCCTAACCTGGACAATTAAAGTACATATTAAATTAAATGAATGGCCTGGTCAATAAGCTGCTGAATGTCTCAGTGACTTTGTCCCTGCAGTGATTTCCAGTGTCACTCGGTTTCTCTGTGATCGACATATTCTGTCTTCCGGTTGATTGTGGGGTGATCCCTGTGGCCCCGCCCTTCTTCCGATCAATTTTCGCGGCTCGTTCAGACCGAGCTAAACTCTCAGTGTCTCCGCCACGTTAGTCCGGGTTTTCCACGAGCTGCCCGTACTGACACAGCGAGACAGACAGGTGAGACGGGCGAGGACAGAGCTAAGCTAAGCTAAGGTGAGTGAGTGAGTGCGTGAGTGCGTGCGCACCGTGACGCAGCGCTGTAGCTTTAGCGGGATCCGCCATTTTGAGGTTCTCCCTGTGTCTGATTCAGATGTTTAATGTCGAGCTTTGACTTTTGATTGAGGACATGCTGTCTCGTGTAATACTTGAATACTTGTGTGTGTACTTGTGTGATCTGAGGTGAGTGAGTGAGTCCGTGCGTGCTCGCACAAAGTGAGATGGCGCGCGATGGTTTTTGATGGATTCGCCATTTTGTCCCTGTGCTTGATTCAGACGTTTAGCGTCGAGCTTTGACTTTTGTCTGAGGACACGTCTCGGGTAATACTTGAATACTTGCGTGTGCTCTGATGGTTTTGTATTGTGTACCAATTGAATCATATTTAAGTTGTAACTGTGGAAATGTGTCCCTAGAGACAGACAGGAGGACACGGAGACAGAGAAGCAGACAAGGGTAAGTATTATACTGGTAAGTACAGGTTGGTTATTTATTTATTTATTCCTATTCATTAATTCATGCATTTATTGGGTAAAAATAGCATATGAATACTGTCAAATGAAAACATTGGTGAATAACTCAGTGAATTCAGGAGCCCCTACCTGGACGGGCCAGCTGACCCAGGGGATGTGTTTCTGAGGCCCCCAGTGAAAGGTGAGTTTTATAAATATGCAGATGAAGAAATGAACTGTTTTATTTCTTCTTATTACATCGATTTAATTGTATAATAAATATTGAAAATGGGGGTCAACTTTCGACACACTTCAGTTAGGGGGTCAAGGGTTAAAATTTCAGTCGTAGTCAATTTAAAACAATGGTTCTGTCTGTTAGGGGTCAGGGGTTAGATTTACAGTAGGGGTGAAATTAAACACAAACTGATTTACTGTCAAGGTTAGGCATCAGTCCAGTATGCGTCAAGGTTAGGGTTGGGGTCAAATTGGGATCAGGGATATCACAGTATGGAAGGGAAAATATTTTTGATAATAAATGATTGAAACGTAAGAAATGAAATGGGGTTGAAATCAGTCCGAGAGGATGATGTAGGCCAGGAATCCATCCTCTCATTCAGGTCGTCTGGATGTGTGTTGCCCAGCCAGTAGATCCAGTCCCGTTCTGCTGTCCTTCTCTGGGCTGTGGTCCAGTGGGGGTTGCACTGTGGGACCGAGGTCTGTAAAACAAAATGCCGGGTCATACATACATGACGGTTTACACATTTCTCATGAAGAATATTGTTTGTGGACTTCGGACTGCTGTTGACGGCTTGTCAGCGTGTCGGAGGGAGTCACCAGAGCAAAGAGCTGTAACCATGACGACAGAGGTGAGAGGTTGACATTGAATACTTGTACTTATTTGATATGATATAATAAAATGACACCTGATGGAGTGGCAAGCTGCTCTGGGGACAGAGGACGACGGAGACGGGAGGCTACAGTGGCCATGTAGTTCCTCGATGGACTGAGTGCAGGAAGAGTGGATGGATGTGACCTTTGACCTCTGCTTGCCATGCAACATGAGTATAAATGAGTAAAGAGGTACTTGAATTTGTGTGGATTTAATGAAGTGCCCCCCTCCTAACACGAAGAATCTGCTGGAGATTGTCTGTGTGTACGTGTATTGTTTAAACACGCTGTGTGGACGTGTATTGTGTGTCAGTACATGTGCGATGTGTTCGAGGACGCAGGAAGTGATCTCAGCCCCTCTCAACTCACGTGAGTGCAAATGGGGAAAAATAACTTCCTGAAAAGTAAATGTTAAAAATAGATTATTATGAATTCTGTTGACATATCTGTTTGACTGAAAGCTTGACAATTAAAGTCCATTATTATTGGGGAAAAACCTTTTTATGCTTTTATTGTGAAATAATAGAAACCGGAAGCAGCTTTCTTTCAGACTGCTGCAGTAATTTTTTTTGTGAATTATGAAAATATATTTACATGGTATTTTTAATGTAGTACAAAACATTGAAAGCAAAACTGTAAGTATTTTACCCTTTAATGTATTTTTCTTTTTTACTGTGTGTGTGTTTCAGCACCAAGGACAGAGATGAGGACAGTTTATGGCGCTTCATTATGAACAGATCTTCCTTCTCCTCTTATCGCAGAGCTCCATGTGTCGACACTGTACTTGTGATGGTGCAAAGCAGCTGGCTGAAGCTGCATGCTGTTAGGTGGAGCCTTTGGAAGGAGGAGGAGGGACACAGGTTGGCGGGTTCTGTGGCCACGTTAGGAAAAAGACTTCTTAAGTTTGGATCAGAGTCAGTTTTCTGTTGATTCTTGGTCAGTAGTCATATGTGTTGTAATGTTGACGGCCCCCTAACCTGGCCACAGGGACACCCCCCCAACCCCCCCCCCTCTTTTTATGTGAAAGATTTCATTTGTAAATTACAACGTTAAGGAAAACATTGAAAACAGAACAATAATGAGCGTGAAAGTAAGATGAGGAGGGAATCTGGTGAATCCACTAAATGATTGTTGTCTTTGTCGACAGGTGGGACTGAGCCAGGAAGGTGGTGACATTGTCGTTTATCATCTGGAATGAACCCTTTGGCTGGTGGGGGTGTGGCTTTAGTGGAACCTTCCTGAAACTCAGGCAGAAGTGTCACCTTCCTGATTCTCAGGCAGCAGTGTCCTCGCTATGACTCCTCCCACTGCTTCTGTAGCTCGGTGGCTCAGAGTTTGGACGGGTTGTGGGCCGGTGGAGTTCTGTCCCTTACCTGTCTGTCTTTGCTGTAGAACACACAGGAGCTAATTTAGGTTGTTTCTGTGTATAACACATGAGCCCGTTGACCGCTGACATGGAGTTATTTCACTTGTATGTTGAGCTCACTCGCAAATGCACACGTGAGAGTAAAGCAGTGAATTTGCGCACAGTGTGAGATAAGTCCAGGACAGATTTGATAATATTGGTGTATGAACTGATGACTGTTTAGAATGTTGAGCAGGCAGGTTGATGATGTGACAAAGTTGTTTCTAATGTATGAGTCATCCATTGTGACTTTGTCTGCATGTGTTGATGCCAGATGCAATCCAGCGAAGGTCAGGAGGTGGTCAGGGCATGGAAGACGGCGTCCTGTGAGTCTCTGCAGCAGCTGAATGAGTTGATGGCTGTTCTAAAGAGTTGTGTGTTATCCTGGGTCAGATTTCTGCCTTGTGTCCAAGAAGGACTGATGTTGTTTTGACCATCACTGACGGGGTGGGTGCAGTGATGGCCGGCTTGGTCATGCTTGTCATGGCTTTCCCCTTGTACTCCTGGAGGTGAACACAAATG
>JAFBJW010000080.1:0-125590 GCA_016785235.1 Pseudorhombus dupliciocellatus
CTCTGCACTCCGCCATCAGTAGCCAGAGGAGCCTGTTTAGTGCCAGACTTCTTCATCCCAAATGCAGGACAAACAGACTCAAAAACTCCTTTGTCCCACATGCCATCAGACTGTACAACTCCTCTTTGGGGGGAAGGGGGGGTACTAGGATGACAGGGGAGGAACAGCAATAAACCTGTGCATAAATAACTGTGCAATAAACCTCCAAAAGTGCAATATAACTTTTTCTTCACATCCCATAATATGGTCACTACTGCTTTATATCATCTATTTTATTGTTTTTTTTAATTTTGATTATTTTATTATTACTATTTTATTCTATTTTATTTTATTTAAATTCTGACCTGCTCTGTAAATTATGCTACTGGAACTCTAATTTTCCTGAAGGAACCCTCCTGAAGGAATCAATAAAGTTCTATCTATCTATCTATCTATCTGTCAGATATCAGATGTCCATTCTATCTATCTATCTATCTATCTATCAGCAAAGTTTAGCAAAAGAGAACGCCCAGCAGAAGAAAGATCAACAGATCCATAAAGCACAGCTTACTATGATGCAGGCTGTGTCAACACAAGCAAAGCCCTTTAACCTCAACAGACACCCAGGCAGAGCCAACTTTGCTGGCCCAGGAAGAGAAGGGAGGGGACATGGAGGCGTGTTTTCTTATGACAGGCCCCAGTGGCCCAAGATGAGTGTTACATTAGAACAGTGTTTCTCAATTATTTTCTGTTACGCCCCCCCTAGGAAGAAAAAAACATTTTTGCGCCCCCCCCACTCTCCGCCGTGACTATAATTAGTATCATTTGTCTATGAAATTGTTATAAGTACACCTCTGCATAGCATTGTATCCTTATTAATATAAAAGAAAACAAAAAAAGAAAAATAAAGAAATATAGACCAATGTACAACAAAGAATAATTTTATCAACATTGTTTTTTAGTCTGTAACAGAAAAGATTTAAAGTGCATTAATTAACCTGAAATTCAAAAAAAAAATTCTTATTTAAACTTTAAACATTTTTGACTGACTAATTGAACCATTAGATACTGAAAAATTAAATAAAATAAAATCAATAAATGATAATAATTTAAATTGATCAGCAACATTAACTCAGGAGCACAATATATAAAACACTTTAACCTACAAAACAAAAATGAATAAAACAATTTGTGCTGTTTTTTTAATGAAAATGAGGAAGTCAGGATTAATGGCTACAATGAGCACGTTTTGCAGCGCACAGCTTTTCGGATGTTTAGCTGGGACCTGTACTTGGTCTTCAGTGCAGCAACAGCAGTCTCACAAAGATAAGATGTTGCAAAAGGAAGAAGGATGCCCATAGCCCTCTGCCCTAAGAGTGGGTACTGCCTCTCTACACCCAGCCAGAATTCACTCAGTGTCTGTGATGTGAACCTCAGTCTGAATGTGGAGTCAGACGTCATGTCAATGAACTGATTTGTTCACTGCACTTCTTATCTCTTGCTCTGTGCTGTGTGTGCGCTAATGCTCGGTGCAAAAAACTCTACACCATAGAGATAATACTCCCTGCGCACACTCTGACAATGAGAGCGCCACTGCCACCTACTGTAGTGGAGGTGCAATTACACTTTTTTCTAGTACGGCAATAAAAAAACATGTTCCCACACGCGCCCCCCCTGGCATCGCCCCACCATTTGAGAAGGACTGCATTAGAAGAATGGACATTGGGCAAGAGACTGCCCTTGGCAGAAGAATAACAGTGTTGAGAAAGCCTTCACATTGGACTGATATCAGGTGATCATTTAGTCGAGGCAACTAGACTTCTTTCCAGTTGCCTCGACTAAATGATCACCTGATACTATGACCTGGATGAATGAGAATCTCCACAGACGTACCATCGGACTGATATGTCAAACAGGAGGGGGCGATGGGCAGAGAGAAGATGATGGTCACAGCCGCTGTCGCTTTCCATGTCACACTCTCTTGTCACCTCTCCTTCTGAGTTTATGCAAAAAGAGGCATTGCATTGTACTTCACAGGTGACAGATGAATGTCATCATGATTATGAAACTGTTTTTCTCCGCTTCTGAGGACTCCCTGGTTGTGTCTAACATCTTTTGGTCAGGCTCCAAGAGTGCAGCTTCTTTGTGACTGATCAACAGATGTCACTCTTCCAAGTTCCAAATTCCAGGCCTCACATCTAGCTCTCAAAGTTATATGATCGGTGGAAGGACCTTGGACCATTTGTCAGGTCATGTCAGACAGTCAGTGACTGGCAGCCAACGATGACATCTGGTGTAATGTATTCACCCAGCATAGATGCTTTCAGTTTCAAATTTTCTCCAAATCAGTTTCCAGTCACACGATCATCACATGTGGTTGATGATTATTTTTATTCTCATATCATGCTGTCAGATCTCTCAGATGTCTATCCTCTGCATGCAGGTTTGCAGGTCAGCAGAAACGCTGTGGGCAATGGTCGAATATGATGTGGGCCTCATCAGAAACTGTGACCTAGTTAAAATCACTCCAAAATCTAACTATCGGCCATGTAAACAATACCCACTGAGGCAGGAAGCTGTGGATGGGATACACCCTGTTTTTGAATCTCTGTTGCAGGCTGGAGCAATTATCCCGTCCTGTTTCACCTGTCAATACTCCACTGTTTCCAGTTAAGAAAATCAGAGATGAAGTAGCAATTTGTGAGTAGCGATTTGTGCAGGATTTGAAGGGCTGTAATTGTTCAATCACCTATTGTTCAATTTCAATTTTTCAATTTTATTTATTTATATAGCGCCAAATCATAACAGACGTTATCTCAAGGCACTTTACATAGGAGTCAAAGCACAGTCAGAAAACAGAGATACCCAACTATCCCCACAATGAGCAAGCACTATGGTGACTATGGAGAGGAAAAACTCCCTTGTTAACAGGAAGAAACCTCCAGCAGAACCAGGCTCAGTGTGGGCGGTCATCTGCCTCGACCGGTTGGGGTGAGAGAGAGTGATAGCGGGGTGGGGACAAGAGGGACATGGACAATAATAGACAATAATAATAATAATAATAATAATAATATAAACAACCCAATAATGTTCCCAACCCATACACATTGCTTTCTCAAATTACTCCTGACATAGCATGGTTTTCGGTTGTGGATTTATCAAATACTTTTTTGTGGCGTTCCTGTCCGTAAGGATAGCCAGTACTGGTTTGCTTTTACTTTGAAAACAAAAACCTACACATTTACATGCTTGTATCAAAGCTACTGTGAGTCTCCATCGCTCTATAACCAGGCGCTCAAAAACAGTCTTGAACCTCTCATCTTTTTCTCCAGGTTCAGCTCTTTTGCAGTATGTTGATGAATGACTCATTGCAAGCCCTACAGTGTGCAGCAGTGTGAAACTGATATGATTACATTGCTGACACATTTGGCTCGTGAAGGCCATAAAGCTAGTCTCAGTAAACTGCAGTTTGTGCAACAAAATGTCATCTTTCTCGGACATGTTATCACCAAGGATGCCAAGTCCTTGTCTGATAAACGTAAAGAAGCTATTGTCAAAATGCCTAAGCCTGTGACTAAGAAACAGCTCATGTTATTCATTGGTATTTGTTCTTTTTGCAAGACATTCATTCCTGACTTTGCCCTTCTTGAAGCTCCTTTAAGTGCACTGTACCATGACAAGTCACTTGCTCCTTGCGACCATGTCCTTTGGACACCAGAGGTAGACAGGGCATTTGTCACACTGAAGAAGATGCTGCAGCAATCTCCTACTCTGGATCTTGTAGTATCTGATGCGTTTCCTTTTGTGTTTCCTCAAACCCAGTTTGACTTTTTTCTACCAGTGGCGTCCGGCAGTAGTAAGGAATGTTTGCATTTGTCTCTGACTTTAGGTTTCACATCAGCAAATCGTAAATATAGAGGATGCTTCTCTCTGCCCCTGGTGGAGAGAAGAGACTAAGGTAAAGACCACCATATATAGAAGTGTTTAGGTTTAGGTTTGTTATTCTCCCAATTTTGGAACATATATGGTAAACGCATGTGTGTGCTGTGAACGTACACCGTGTTCCAAATTATTATGCAAATTAGATTAGCCTCACATTTTCCTAAATAGTTGATGCAAATGAGTCAGTCATCAACCGTCAGAGTATAATTCAAATATTATTGACCAAACCTCCCAATGATAAAAGTATTTTTTTTTAATAAAAAACTCAAAATGCACTGTTCCAAATTGTTATGCACAACAGAGTTTCAAGATATTTTATAGGTTGTAAAAGAACTAAAAATGGTCATTTGTTGAATTTGCAGTATTAGGAGGTCATGTAAATTAAATTAAAAGTTATTTCAATCAAAAACATCTTAACAGGCCAAGTTACATGTTAACATAGAACCCCCCTTCATTGATATCACCTTCATAATTCTTGCATCCATTGACCTTATGAGTTCTTGGAGAGTATTTGCTTTAATGTCTTTGCAGGATGTCAGAATAGCCCCCAGAGCTGCTGCTTGGCTGTGAACTGCTTTCCACCCTCATATATCTTTTGCTTGATGATGCTCCAAAGGTTCTCAGTAGGGTTGAGGTCAGGGGAAGATGGGGGCAACACCATTAGTTTTTTATGCCCATAGCAGCCAATGACCCAGAGATATTCTTTGCATGAGATGGTGCATTGTCATGCATAAAGATGATTTGGCTACGGAAGGCACAGTTCTTTTTGTACCATGGAAGAAAGTGGTCAGTCAGAAACTCTACATACAATTTTGCTGAGGTCATTTTTACACTGTCAGGGACCCTAGAGGCCAACCAAGGCCAAACAAGCTCTCTCTATATAAAAACATGAAACATGAGTCCACCACATCTTTGCTGACATCTCAGCCTTGTTACAACATGGTGGTCATTCACCAACCATCCACTACTCCATCCATCTGGACCATCTAGGGTTGCACGGCACTCATCCATAAACAAAACTGTTTGAAAATTAGTCTTCATGTATTCTTGAGCCCACTGCAACCATTTATGCTTGTGAGCATTGTTTAAGGTGGCCAAATAATGGTTTACAATTGCAAACTTCTTGAGGATCCTATATCTTGAGATTTGTGGGACTCCAGAGGCACCTGCAGATTCTAATACCTGTTTGCTGCTTTGTAATGGCATTTTAGCAGCTGCTCTCTTAATTTTATTGTGACTTTGTCTGCCCAAACCTACCTGTGTGAAAAATTTCTTCACAGTATGATGATCACCCATAAGATTTTGAGAAATATCCAATGTGCTTTGTCAATTTGTCACATGATGAGACAGTGAGTCATGTGACAATTTGTCACATGATGAGACATGTGTTAATGACCCACTCATGTCACCTATAGTCGCATAACGAGGGGAATGACTGATACTCACAGCTCCACCCACATCCAGAGATATATCTCCTGGTTTTTTCCCAGCCTAACCAGAACTGAAGAAGCCCTTCGGATGAAGGACGAAACGTCTTCAATAAAGAAAAAGAAATCCAGTTGCCTTGACTAAACGATCACCTGATCCTATGACCTGGATGAATGAGAATCTCCACAGACGATATACTGAAAGTGCATTTTTTGCAACCAAAATCCTTCAATAATCAAAGTCCCTAAAATCCATGCTGCAAAGTCTGACCTTGAGTTTTCCTCAAAACAGTTCCACAGTCCCTGTTCACCAGTTCAGTTTGACTGGAGGCTTGGTCACTATACCAGGATGAGTGATGATCTCAGTCCATTGAGGTCGTGTGGAAGTATGATGTGTCTCCGCACCCTGTGTGCCCCCAGTGTGTCAGTGACCTCTGGAGTCACCTGGTCAGAACTTGCACGGACAGGCATAAACTGTAGATGGTGCCTGTTCCTCCTGTAATGCTCACCTTGTGTTGTCTCCAAGATATAGGTCTTTGGAGTAGAGCTGGAGCTATGGACAATGGCAGGCGTGGTCTACTGTTTCTGCCCATCCAACTTCATTATTGTGGAGTACCCCAGGCTCAGGGGTAGTAGGCTCTTGACTCCATTTCTCTGGTTGTAGAAACAGGCCTGCCGCTGCTTGGCCGTGGCGTCAGCTTGCCTGACCTCATCCTCTTTGGGCCAGTTAGGCCTCAGATTGTCCCGCAAGGTAGGCAAAGGTGGATGTGGCTCTGTATGTCACAAGGGCCAGTTGGGGATCTTTCTGTCTCACTATAGATTTAGCCATCTGAACTGGCCTCTCTGCCTGCCCTTTACTCTGGGGTAGTGATGGCTGGATGTGACATATACAAAGTCATAGTCCTCACTACACTGTGTTCCAAATTATTATGCAAATTGGATTTAAGTGTCATAAACATGTATTTTTTGTTTTTTCAATTAAAATCATGAATGGTATTGTGTCTCAGGGCTCCTTGGATCACTGCAATAAATCTCAGACACCTGTGACACCTGTAGTTTGCCAGGTGAGCCCAATCAAAAGAAAAACTACTTGAGAACGATGTTCCACATTATTAAACATGCCACAGGTTTCAATCAATATGGGAAAAAAATCATCTCTCTGCTGCTGAAAAGCATAAAATAGTGCACTACCTTGCACAAGGATGCAGGTGAATAAGGAGTGACATCATACGACACCATGGTCTCCTCTGGATGTAGTTTTAAATTATTGATTTTATTAGTGAAGTCTGTGGAGTTGTGGATGTGGTGTGGGGTGCTTCCTACCAGTGGTCCTAGAATTGTTGCCAGGAGTTTGGCGATGTTGTATGTGACCGAGTTAATGCTGCTCACAATGGGTCTGAGGGGGGCCCCATCTTTGTGGATCTTTGGTAGACCATATATACACGGGATGGAGTCGCCTGGGTGTATTCTCCAGTATGTACGTTCGTCAATGGTAAGGCAAAAACCATTGACGAACGACTTCACTAATAAAATCAATAATTTAAAACTACATCCAGAGGAGACCATGGTGTCGTATGATGTCACCTCCTTATTCACCTGCATCCCCACAACAGAGGCCATCGAAACAGTCAGAAACAGATTACTACAGGACAGCACCTTGGACACCAGAACAGACCTCACCTTGGACCAGATCTGCACACTTCTGGAACTTTGCCTCATCACCACCTATTTCAAATACAACGGAGACTTCTACAGACAGAAACATGGATGTGCCATGGGCTCACCTGTATCACCAATTGTGGCCAACCTTTACATGGAGGAGGTAGAAACCCAAGCCTTGGCCTCCTTCAAACACCCAGTCACTGGTTTAGATACGTGGACGACACATGGTGCAAGATCAGAAACCGGGAGGTGGAGGCTTTCACCAAACACATCAACTCCATCAACAACTACATCAAGTTCATCAGGGAGGACATGGCAGACAGAAAACTACCTTTCCTGGACTGCAAGGTAATTGCAGAAGAGGATGGGACCTTAATCACAGAAGTTTACAGGAAACCCACACACACAGACCAATATCTACTCTTCGACTCCTACCACCCCTTGGAACACAAACTCAGCGTAATCAGGACCCTACAACACAGAGCAGAAAACATCCCATCCCAAACAGAAGGGAAGAAAAAGGAACACACTCACATCAAGCAGGCGTTAAAAACTTGTGGCTACCCCAACTGGTCCTTTGTCAAAACAAAGAATAAACAAAGGAAAGAAAATCCAACCAGCACCAGCACAGAGAACAGAAGAAAACACATGACAGTTACATATGTATCTGGGTTATCTGAGAAATTGAGGAGAATTTTCAACAAACACGACATCCCGGTCCATTTCAAACCAGGAAACACCCTCAGACAGAGACTGATTCGCCCCAAAGACAAAACCCCAAAAGAAAAACTCAACAATGTGGTCTATGCAGTGCAGTGCAGTGTGAAGTGAAGAATGCCCGGATCTGTACATTGGAGAAACCACACAACCACTCCACAAACGTATCAACACAGAAGACATGCAACAACAGGACCGCAGTCAGCGGTTTACATACACACTAAGGAAAAGGGACACTCTTTTAAGGACTCTGATGTTCACATCCTGGACAAGGAGGATAGGTGGTTTGAGAGAGGAGTAAAGGAGGCCATCTACACTCACTTGGAAAGGCCAACACTTAACAGAGGAGGAGGGCTATGCCACCGTCTGTCTACTACATACCACCCTGCCTTGAGATCTCATCCCAGGAAGTTTAGCTGCTCATCTACACCACAGCAGGTAACATCCTCTGGACATTGTGAGCATGAGGATCCATTCACCCCCAGTCTTTCACACATTGACACAGGTGAGTGAGTCATGTGACAATTTGTCACATGATGAGACAGTGAGTCATGTGACAATTTGTCACATGATGAGACATGTGTTAATGACGCACTCATGTGACCTATAGTCGCATAACGAGGGGAATGACTGATACTCACAGCTCCACCCACATCCAGAGATATATCTCCTGGTTTTTTCCAGTCTAAACCAGAACTGAAGAAGCCTCCCAGCCTAACCAGAACTGAAGAAGCCCTTCGGATGAAGGACGAAACGTCTTCAATAAAGAAAAAGAAATCCAGTTGCCTTGACTAAACAATCACCTTATTTCATTATATCTGATTTACATTAACAGGAAATGCACTTGTTCAGAAAAGACAAGACAGTAGGAATGTTTATGTCTTGTGACAATATGAACAGAGATTGTAATCTTCACTGGACAACATTAAGGTCTGATTGTTATATATAGTTATGTTTCAATACGAAATATTGTTAACATACAGACGTGTTAAATGTTTATATGAACACTTGGTGAAATGTTCATGTGAAATGATATGGGCAACAGCTTTAAACGGTGAGATGTAATGAGAGGTAATGACCTGAAGAGGTCAGTGTCAGCTGGACTGGTCAAATCACACCGACGCCCTGTACAAGAAGGGCCAAAGTCGCCTCCACCTCTTGAGGAGACTGAGGTCTTTTGGCGTGTGCAGGCCTCTCCTCCGGACCTTTTATGACTCTGTGGTGGCCTCTGCCATCTTCTTTGCTGTGACCTGCTGGGGCACGGGCAGCACGGACCAGGACAGAAAGAGACTGAACAGGCTGGTCAGGAGGGCCAGCTCTGTCCAGGGCTGCTCGCTGGACTCGGTGGAGGAAGTGGGGAGGAGGAGGAGGAGGAGGAGGAGGAGGAGGATACTAACTAGACTGACCTCTATCATGGACAATACCTCACACCCACTGCACCTGACAGTGGAGGACCTGTGCAGCTCCTTCAGCGGCAGACTCCGGCACCCACAGTGAAGGAAGGAGCGTTACCGCAGGTCCTGTCAGGATGTACTCCTCCTCAGTTTAAATACGTTTAAATGACTACTTCTACCGTTTTTCACAAGTCAAACAATTTTTTTACAACTCTTCAATTTAAATTTTCAATCCCCTCAATTTCAATCTACAATTGTCTCACTATGTCAGCACAATTTTCTGCTTTGGGTTTTTTAATTTTTTGCTTTATGCACATGCTGTTTTTTGTATTTAACCTGTAAATAGGATAGGATTTCAAGAGTATTTTTATTATTGTTTATTGTTTATATCTATTGTTTTTATCTTACTTAAACTGATTCTTTAAACTGATTCTCTAAAGTGATTTTTTTTTCACTGAACTGCTGTAAATGTGTGTTTCCCCCACGGGGGTGGAATAAAAATGTTCTATTCTGTTCTATTAGTTTTCTTTGCTAGAAAATAAAATACAACTCAGTGCTTTGTGTGTGTCTGTGTGTGTGCACCTGGGTCACTTTGCAGCTGTAAATGTTTCTCTGAACAACCGAACATACAGAACATTTAAACCGGTTTCATCAAAATATATATATACACACAAGTCAGTGCTTTGTTTCTGTGTGTGTGTGCCGGCCTGTGTGTATGTGTAAGTATTTGTGCAGGTTAAGTCTTGAAGACATATGTTTCCCCTTTGGCCACCATGTCAAAATTAAGTTCATGCTATTTTTCTTTAAGAAATACCCCGTTTATAGTATCTGCCACAGTGGTGACTGGCCAAGCTTAAAGAATATTATCAGGAGGATAGTTTTGCATATATTACAAGGTTAAGTGCAAACCAATCTGCTCTATCCAAACACAGCAATCCAAACAGAGCGCCGGGTCAGGGAGACTGATGAGTAACACACTCAGCCAGGGCCCCAGCCACCCATTATCCCCCTTTTTCATCATCGCATCACACATTGAACTCACACTGATTGGCTCTGATTGGTTGTATAAAGCACAGCACTGACTTTGTGATTGTATTACATATGGTTTCACATAAGTCGGTGCCCCCTGCTACAGATACCAGAGCCAGATTATTGCAAGGACACACAGATATAAAAGACTGAGTAGCTGTGATTGTAATGACTCTAAAAATATGTAACATGCTTTGGGACTGTCTCCAGTGTTTGTGAGCCAAGTATAATCTGTTCCTTCTTGTTCGCAATTGGCAGCATGTGAGGCCCAGTACAGGTCCTAACAGATTGTTTACCAGGTTACTGCAAGTTCACCAGTGTCACATTTCAGGAATGCATTGTGGGTTAAGTGGCACAGAAGTAATTCCAAAACAGACCTCCTTCAGGTCAGATAAAAATTGTTTTGACATTTAAAATGGAACACCTCCATAAGCAATCCATACTGACCTCTCATGTTCCTGTGAGAGCTCAGGGAACACATCAGATTGAGTCTAAACCCTGAGGCCCATCGCCAAAGATTCCCCATGTAGCCTCATCAATCTGAATTATAGATTTAAGACACAGGATCTATCTTGCATCACTTGGCTTTTCACCTCTTTTAGTTCTGTGACTATATTTACATGTTCCCCTTCTTAACTCAACAAATAAGATCTTTCATATTCCACATATATATTTATATTCAAAACCAGTTAAATATAAAACAGGTGGGCAAAATTGTTCAGGACAGCCAGAAGAGCTGCTCTGGAGGGCAGCCCAGGTACAAGTTTGACAGGCAGAGCCATTCAGGAAGTTCCTCCTTGTCCCAGAGACCACAAAGCAGAATCAATCATGCTGGAAACAGGCCAAGAAACAGACTGCACGCTGGAAGGCAGAGGAGACTGGTCGATAGCAGACTGAGGACCAAACAAGACAAAAGGCAATGACTCTTTTGCCCTGGTGAAAAAGCATGAACCTTTTGTGGTGTCTGGCTGCCTATGCCCATCGAACAATATAATTAATATCATCTGGTGCTCAGGAGCTTCAAAACAAAAATAAACTACCAAAGAGTACTAAATATAAATAAAACAATGAATATGGCATTAAAGAAAACAATAGATACATGTTTAACTATTAAACACTGAAGGAAAGCAGAAGTACTTGTAAATATTGTTATTTTGTTGATGTTTGTACAGATTGCGAAGCCCAAACTGCAAATTTTGAATATGAGCCATAAAAAGTAACTGATTGAATTGATGTGTTATCTTAATTTGAATATGTATCATACGCATCATCGTATGTTTTAC
This sequence comes from Pseudorhombus dupliciocellatus, assembly GCA_016785235.1. Classification (NCBI taxonomy): domain Eukaryota; kingdom Metazoa; phylum Chordata; class Actinopteri; order Pleuronectiformes; family Paralichthyidae; genus Pseudorhombus; species Pseudorhombus dupliciocellatus. The sequence goes on from JAFBJW010000080.1 coordinate 11,434, forward strand.
TCCTCTCCTTTGTTACTTTTGATTTGATTAATTTTAGTGGTGGGAGAAGAGGCAGCGTCTAGAGATTTTTTTAGAAGCAAAGGGAAGCCACTCCTGGTCTCAGCTCTGGACCATGTGTGTCTGTTGGATGTAAAATCAGGTTTTTGTATATGTAACCTAATCTTTCCAAAGTGTGATGAATGATGATTCTTTTAATCAGACGAGGTTTTCCCAATAATGGCAATTATGTACAAACCTCAAAGTGTTTTTTTTCTGGGTACCATCTCAACAACCAGCAGTAAAATGATAACATGTGGCTATGTATGATCAGTGGTTAATTTGGCTAGGGCTCAGAGAAAACACAAACCAACACACAAACCTGAGTAAGAGGTTTGTGGAGAAAAGGCTTGCTTGGTGTGACAAATACAGGCCACATTCATACACATGCGACATCTGTGAATCATCTGTCATGTAGGAGTGCAAATAAGACGCAAACAGAAAGCTAGTCCTCTTGTCCAAGGCTGCAGACTGATTGATGCTGATGCAAAGCTGAAGGAGCATTTGGAGCCCACCCACTTTTTATCCTTTTTGCTTTGCCACAGCCACTGTGATGAAAGCTGTTCGAGAAACAGTGCGCTCATGTTGATAAGGTTTACCTAATCAGAAAACCTGAGTGAAAATATGCTGTCAGATCATTGCAATAACAAATAAGCTCTCACTTTTAATTTGCTAATAATTTGCCTATACATTCTACTGTGCAATAAGAGTACTGAACACATAGTAGCTTTTCAATCATCTGTTAAGAGCCCAGTCACGGTTCATGCTCATTTTGTATGTGCTATATATTTATTTTCACTCTGCTTTTAGGCAGATTGCTTTACCAGGCTTGGTGTGCAGTGCTCACACATTGTGTGCACTGCTGGGCATTTCCTGGGTATCTCAAAAACAGGAAGTAAATTTGTAACATTTGAAACATTTAACATTATAAGTAAAACCTAACAATGGGTCACTATTTTTGTATGGTTTCTGTTCTTAGATAAAAAATTCCAGATAACATTTGTTGGTGAGTGAGGTTCGCTGTTCCTTTGGACACTCACACTAAATTTATCAAGGAAATATTAATCACTAAACAATATCGTATTTTAGAAAATCTTAAACTGTCATGTGTCATATGTCATTATGAGTTGACCTAGACAGCTGTAATGCTGGCAACCAGTCCACCTCCAGGTGAGCCAGGAAATGTAAGAGCTGTAAGAGCTGATTGCTCTCCTTGGTTAAAAAGACAGCGGAAGAGCTGCTGCCAAGAAAAAACAAAAACAGAGACTGGACAAAGCTAAGCTACAAATAATGTATGTCAGTTACTTAAATATATTTATAAATATATATATAAATATAAATATATGTTTGTTGTAGTTAGTAGTGAATTAAATAATAAATATCTTATAGATGTAGCCAATGAAAATGAAAGAGAAACGAAGAGAACACAAACTTAACCACTTTAACAGCACCGCTGTCTTGTCTTTTATATTACATATATTTTGGGACCTAGTGAAATAGAAATTCCATAGCTGTATTTCTCATAACTCACAACTCCATTTTACTTATTACAGCTTTATGCCACAAGAGGGCAGAAGCAGCACATGAACACATTCTTCACTTAAACCATTTATCTTTTATGTCTAAGTTTCTTCTAGATACATGCCATCCTCACTTCTCCACAGTTAAATTGCTGTCCAGTGTAGTGTTTGGCAAATTGTTGTGCAAATGTCAGCCATAAGCAGATGCAGCTGTTCTTGGGTGAAGCAGCAGAACGTACATGTTGCAATGAAGGAAACAATGTTTTACACTCCAACATATTCCACAGGCCTATATTACTAAAATGGTTATTATCATATGGAAATCCCTGATATGTGTTAATCCTCCATCCACTCTTCCTCTCTCTGGAGTGTGGTGGAGTGTGTGTGAGTTGAGAGGTGGTCGCAGCTTTGTGAGTGTAGATATCAATCCTTTTTTTATACCAGTGTTTGTGTCGTAAATAAAATAGTGCAAGTGTCACCAAAAGGGTGAACTATAACTGGTCACCAATGTTCCCTCGAAGCTGCGCGCTGCACTGCTCCTGTGCACACATATATACAATGCATAAAATATACTATAATAATTATATTTTAGTTTTCACAACTAAACTGCAAAAAAAATAGCAACAAAAGCAATTGTTCCCCCTGATTTTCCATGTGTGTGAGCACACACAGCAACATCAAATGAGCACACTGTGGCCACACCAGTATCACACTGTCCAACATGTAAGGTTTTGATGCAGCAATGGCCAAGTTCAACAGTCTTCATAAACTGTTGCTGTTGTTGTCTTAATAAGTTCCAATGACTGAAAACGAATGACAATAAACACTTTGAATCTTGAATGCTTACCAAGAATTATAGGAAATAGAAAATTATATAGAGATTCGAGGAAAGTTTAAAGTCAAAGAACTGAACTTGGTTGAAAAAAAGTTGAAAAATAGTGTCAGTCCCTGCACTCAAGATTAGTGACATAATGCTTCTAGGACAAGCCACCGGCTAATCTGACAAATTAAATTGCAATACATATGCAGAACACAAGTCAAGGAGTTACTCCCCCAGGTGCCATTTCCGTCAATATCTACTTATTTTTTATTTTGAAGTGATTCTATATATTTTTCCCATACCTGTGTTTTCCCAATTTTGGGGCAATAACGGATTTTCTGTTTCAGAGATTCCAGAAAATCACTGTATTACCCTTGAGCCACCTGTTGACTGCATGTCTTAAATAAAATAAAAAATAATTCTAATAATCATGTGATCATGAAATATAATCTGTCATTTCGTTTAGCCTATAATGGGGCTGTTTATATTCAAATACTGTATTTATATCAGGAGTGGGTCCTCTTTGCGGAGGCTGCCATCTTTTTCACAGTAGCCCAAACTGGACAAAACAAACACCTTTTCACTTTTTAAGACATCTTAAGGATACCACAGGTAATCTTTCCTGTTAGGAGGGGAGGGAAGAGGTGATGGGACACCCTTGTCTGTTTGTTTGTTTTTCCTAAGGAGCAAGTTTCTATTTTTCATAATAATTTTGATTCATCCTTGGGGTAAATAGAGAGCAGTTTGCCCTGGCCTTTAGACGAGCCAAGTCTTCAAATCACTTGATCATTAATCTACACTCTTTCATTTACTCCTTGCTCTCACCAACTTGGAGACAAGGTGGAGGAGGACATGGGGGGCACTGAGGGGTCAAAAACAAGCAATTCACTGTGAGTTCCAGTGTATTTGGGGGAGGCAGTGGGGGAGAAAACGTTTGCAAATATGCTGCCTGCTGGAAGTTCCAGGTGGTGCTGTGGTGAGGGATTTCTGGTTATTGTCTGCGACAGAGGCAGGCAGCAGCTATTACCAAGAAATCCCCTGAGGGTGGGCTTGAATTTAAGGAAACCTTCACTGCAGGTCAGCAAGGCATATGTAACAACTCACCAATGCTTAAAACTTGCGTGAAACCCAACCATGCTGCAATATTCCTCCACTTAGCACAGTTTAATTAATTAACTGAACCGTTGTGGCTGGTTCATAAAATCCTCAGACAGCAAGCATATATAAAAATGTTATTAGATAACTGATGCTTCTGGTAGAATGTAAGCGCCTGTGACCTTAGAATACAAATTATTTTCAAAATTGATTTGGTTTATGGAGACACTCGACATGTTACCATGGGACCTGAGGTATTGGGTTGTTGCCAAAGACACTTTTGTTTAAAGCGAAGAGGGATTGGTTTACATTTTTTTACTCATATGTGATTGGTCATGACATCTGCCATCATAGAATTACATCTCTTGGAACTATGGCAAATCCTTTTATTTCTTCACAAAAACACCCCATCAAGAAATACTGACCTGACTGACCAAAGGAAGTGATGAGGACTAGTTTACACCCGAGCCTTCTCTGCAAATGCCTTGAAAGTTGCCCCAGTCATTTATACACAGTGAAGCAGCTTGATTCAGGCTACAGGACTAGAATTCTCTGGGTTGTGTGTTTTTTTTTTTTTTTTGTTTGTTTTTTTTCAGCCTGGCTTGAGTTGAGTTTGTTTGTCCACTTTGCACTCTAATACATTTTTTATGTTTTCTAAATTGTTAAATATTTTTGTTATTGGCATGAACTGCAATATCACCAATTTATTATTATCTATTCAATGTCAGATGGAATTATTTTAACTTTGATACGGTGCCAATGAGAATGAAGGAATGTCCAATTATTTACAATCACATCAAAATTTGCAGTCAATTATCCAACTCTTCTTTTTTAAATCAAATAACCAGCAGCAGTCTTGAAACATTTTATCATTCAGCTTCCTTATTAAAGGCTGCTGCTGTGTGTAATGGCTCTTAGAGGAATTTCTGCAGCATCACATTGGCTGTGCTTGGTGATGATAGTGTTTGGCAGCTCCTTCCTGGATCATTCCAGGTGAACTCTCTGTACTGACATGAAATTAAACAAACATTCACATCCTTTTAATAATCTCTTCATCTAGTGAATGTAATCCAACTGGGCATCCTGTAATTCAAACTCCAATAATTGCTTTTCTTCTGTGTGCTTAAGATGTTGTGGCAATAGAGTTTTTTTTAGCTTTAGCAAACTTTATCAGTTTGACAATACATGTAAGTTGTTCCTCTCAAATTACATACACATGTTGAACTGACTGCTGCTGTATCTGGGCTGTCATGATTGATGAGTGGGACGATACTGGGATGCACCAGCATCCCAGTATCGTCCCATTGTGAAAGTGGCTTGTGGCCTGTGAGGATAGCTTGTGTGTCTGTGGTGTGCTTACAGTCTCCAGCTCTGACTGACCTGACAGTGGATTCTGGATCATGGTGTCAAACTGTGATGATCCACAGATCAAGACTAATAACTGTGTATTGTGTAACATTATTTGTTCTCTGTGGGATCTATTGCACATCTGTCCACCCTGAGAGTGGAATACTCACATGTGAATGTCTACCATTTTTTTTTGTTTGTTTTCCCAGTACTTTTTCCTTCCTTTAACTATAGGCTTTATTATAAAGGAAGGTTTTAAGACAGCTCTTAAGAAGAGAGCCATAGAGACACTTAATGACACGCGTGTCTCCTGAACTGAAACTGGTAGGCGATCACATAGTGGAGGAGCTTCTTTACTTTGGGAGATTTTAGGCACAACAACTAAATTTGTTGGTGAGGAGGAGAACTGGACACTTGTGTAATGAAACTAATACAGGTGAAATCTGGTCTCTTTTTCTAGTTCCTGTCAAGACACGTGCTGCAGCATTTTGGACAAGCTAATGAGTTACTACTGAAGCCTGATGATAAGGACTTTAAGGAATAATAAAGTGTTAGACACTCTCTTTGATCTGAGGTTATTATGAGTATGTATGTCCTTGAAACATATGGAAGCTTAGTAAATTGATAACTCAGTTCTGGTTTGTTGACAGGTATAACTGGGTGCCATTTGCATTGCAGTGGACATCTACAGTGTGAGGTTTTGATTAAAGCAACAACATACTAGTTACCTGTTTCATTCCCAATCAGATGCTATGACTCTACCCATCACAAGTGACTTCACCACTTTCTACCATCTTCACTGCCTCAACAGTGTTTAGTTCCAGGTTGTTCTGGTGGTTCTTTGCACCATTTCAGGGTGGGCATGGACATACATGAATGAAAAATATCCTCTGTATCTGAAAACATTCTCTCACCTATAGTTTGTATTTTCTGAATAAATAAATGATGATAGAAATTCACAGCATTCATGTTTTAATTGAGCTGTCCATTATGTTGTTTTTCTTTGAAACATGGTTCCTCTATCTTTCAGATTAAAACTACCAAAATTATTTGTAAGATTCCCTATGTTATAATGTACTGATTTGGATAAGTTAGTTGTACTACAGTATTCTTTTCATAATAGCCTTTGAGCTTCCCAGCCTAAGCGTAAGAGCATGCTATAAGAGGTTAATCCAACAGGTATAATGTTGCTTGCAATCATGGCACTTAGGGAAAAGTAAAAGTAGACATGGTGTTTGTATTGATGGATTATTTTAGTATAGACCATTTTTCAGTATTGCATTCTGATTTTGCACTACCTTGACCTTTTATTGCAGTTCATCTCATGGTTGTCCCTGCCTTTACCATCACATCCTCCACCTTGGAAATTGGTTTACACTAGCAGCCATTGGCTTTGACCTGCACCATAAAGCTTCAGATTTAAGGCCCCTCAGTGGTGTAAAGTCAGCTGGGCGAGGATTCCAGGGACAAAGGCTAATTGAAGTCGGCTGCTCATGGGTGTGCTGTGATTTGTATGCTGACAAGGGGTGTAATTACATTTCTGGTCAGAAAGAACATAGCAGTAGTTTAAAGTTCTTGTGGGCACTAACTGGACTAATAAAAAGATCCTAACACTTCAATGTTTCAGTATGTGTGGTCAGGAGAGTCTGACTTAATTTCATAAAATATGGTTTAGTGCTTATGATTAGAAAACACAAAGAAGATCTCTGACCCTGGAGGCAGTAGACAGCAGTTGCTGAAAATGGAAGAAAACACTTCCCATAATAAGCAATGGAGAAAGAGAAGAGTGAGAGCAATAAGCAAAAACAAAAAGAATCTATTGTATTTAGCATTAGTGTGTTGTTGCTATGTCTTATTATTGAAATATTTAATTGGTAAAAGACAGTTTGTGAAATATACTTGGTACACTTCACATGGTCTTCAATAATACTAATAATACATATATCCTTCTCAGACATTTCTGATCTGGTTAAAAAAGAACGAAAAAAGACATGAAAATAAATGTGATTATTAATTTGGTACCATTAGATTTCGTTTTAAATATAGTTTGTGTAAAACTAATGGTCAAACTAATGGTAGCTAACTCTATGCACTGTAGCCATATGTTAAGAATTTAAATAGCTCTGTGCCCTGTGTTTGTACATGCCTTTCTATTTATCAGGGTATCCTAATCTGGCCTCAAGACTCAAGCTCTCTGGAAAGATCCAGAAGCCAAAAGAGATAGTCATGGACAAAAACACACTCCAAACCACATGTCATCTCAGTGAAATATGATAATAATATAGGAGTGTGTTTACATTTTGTAAAAATATGCATTATTTGTCTTAGCTTTCATTTATGACTGACTGCGCTGGCAGTGATGGGGAAGGCCATTCTCTGAAATATTTCTGGATGTAGACCACAGAGCAGCCAACACCCTTGTCTATCTTTAGAGCAGGGAATCCACCCAAGACCTGTCAGTCTAACTGACCAATCCATGACTGCTAAAACTCGCCACACCCCAAAACAATAACAACATCATTCAGAGACATCTACTTACTGACCACACAAACAAAACTGCATCCCTGATACATGTTTTATCTATGAAGTTGAAAATAGTAAATTAAACAGGGCATTATTTTCTCACTTGGGCAGACCTGAATACAATATGCCAATTGAAATTAAAATAATTTAGAAAGGAAACCAAAAACATTTAGTTTTAAGGTTAACTAAATGCCTTATTTTGGATCTCACTACTGTTTTTTTTTTGTTTTTTTTTTTTTTCAAGTACTGGGAACTGCATTAAAAGGTCACAGAAATAATGGCTTAAAAACTCACTTGCATTAAATTTATGAACAAGAAAATTACTGCTGCTGGAAAAAAGATTAACGACTCTCACTTGTGCTGTGCTGTGCTGGGAAGCACTCAATGAATCACTGCTGTATATACAAGGAATTAATAGCAATGGTGTGATGTCATGGGTTGTGTTGGTTCTCAGACAACCATGATATGGCCTCAGCTTAATCTGTTTTGCAAAAGTCATATTACAACTTCAGTGCAACACCAAAAAACACAAGATATTTAAGATAGGAGTATGAGCTTCATTAGTATGGAGATACTGACTGAATTTGAGGCTATCATGAAAATAGAAGAGAATGTCTGATGAAGCTTACTACCTAAAATATATTATGCACATTTTTGGATAATATTTGTCAAAAATCAGTCAGCCTTTGCCTTTAAAGTTAAGTTTGTACATTATTCCTATTTCTGAAATACTGTAGAGTGATAACATTTTCTCTGGTGGAGGATTTAAATTACTGAGCAGGTCAGTGGCTCCACGCTGGGTGGATCATATGTGTTCTATTGAAGTTAAGAACAGATTGTGTTTTTGGAGAAATATTGTCTGTGTCAAGCTTTTAAGTGATTGCTGACATCCATATTCAGCAAAGACGATGTTTGACTCATCACATATATGAGAATAATTGCAGGAAGCACCAATTGATATTACAGGCATACCTTTATTAAGATCAGGACATAAATCTGAAACTGCACAGCAAATAAATAAAAATAACAGCTGCAGATAGATAAGCATTATGTGTTTTTTTTTGTTGTTTGTTTTTTTTCAGATTTTAACATAAATTAAAGTTGTTATTTGTATATCAAGTGTGATGAAAATACAAAAATACGTACACTCTTGGTGAAGGGTATACAATAATTAGAATGCAGGGACCATCTTAAGACCCCTAATATTGGGAGAATGTAACAGGTCCAACCATATCCCACAATGAACGATCACACTAATTATATGTGAACATACAGCAAAAATAGCAAAGGAGCAAAGTAACACTTAAAACTTAAAAAGACCAAAACGATTACTGTAACATTTCTGAGAACATAACACCTCTGGTTTCATGATAAGAATCGTTTAACTGTGTCAGGTAACATTGCTCACATGACTGCAGGTCTTTTTATGGTTTGAAGGCAAACATGTTTTTCCTGTTCTCTTTTACAGAATAAATTTAGATTTGTGTGTTTCAATGTTTGCTGCATCCCCTCTGGTCAGTGAGTGTACTGTATTTCATAGAGTTATGGAAAGCAAAGAATGCAGTGAAGTCATTTAAGCTGCATATCTGCACCTCATCAAAACAAATTGATTGAAGATATTCAGCTGCTGCTCACACTCCCTCTGTCACCATTACCGATGATGAACATTACAGCCATAGTAATCAAATTGTTTCACCATGTCACCAGTCCTTTTTACCAAAATGATGAGTTGATTATATTATTATATTTAGAAATATTATTAATAATATTATATTTTTATTTTTTATTTTAATACAATTCTGAAAATTCTTGCTAAGCCTAGGATATGTGTAATTTGTTTAAATTCTGCTTTGGCTCTCTGCTTTAAGTTTGCATGTACTGATGTCTACATTTTTTCTGGAGACAATAGCCTTTTCCAAAGACATGCAAAGAAGGATTCATGAAATTTAAAGTGCAGTGTGAATGGTTGGCCCTGCTATATGGTTGCAACAAGTTCTGGATGTGACTGCATCACCTCCTTTATCACCTTAATTTTTTATCCCAATCTGCTTCAGTTTTTGAAGTGCCATTGAGGATGTGCTGCATCCATTTAAAACCATAAGCCTACCTGACCTTGTGCCTGCCTGACATACCTGACACTGGTGTATAATAGAAACGAACCTAAACAATTAATGCAATCTTGCTGCATCATTTGCTTTATGCTTTGCTACATTGTGCTTTTTTATAGCCAACATTAATGACTTATTTCCACATGTTGTAGCTAAATCTAAAAGAAGTATAGGAAGACACTCTTCTGGGGAATAGAAAGCAGAAAAAAAATCTAGATTAAATAAATGTATTTATTTCTAACTTAATGGGCTTCGCTGGTTTCAAGTTCTTTCATGTCTAGCACTCATAGTTGCAGATCTATATAAAAATAATTTTAAAGCTCATTTCCAGCACTGATGAAAGGTCATCTTATTTGTGTCAAGGAACAGGTATTTGTTTATTTGTTGATTCATCAATTCTACTTCTGAACCAATCAAAGAAATGTCGATGAAGGAATAAATCATACACCATGTTTATGACATTTGAATTATTCTTTACTGTTGTCGTTGTCTTTTTAGGGAAGTTTTCTTATTTTTGTAAAACAAAGATGACAAAACACAACTCAGAGCGGCGAGTTGAGATTTTACACGCTGCGCAATGTAATACTGTTACAAATGAAATAAAATACCAGAATTACAACATTTAATATCCATAAAAATGTCACATATAACATTGAGATGTATCCAGGCACGCCAATCCACCAGTCGCCACGTTCCCTGGCAAATTGCAAAATACATTAAATTAAATATAAATAGCGGACACAGAATCCATAATATAATGTAGATATGTACAACTGTGCAACATGGCAAGACGTTTCATCACAGCACCTGCATGTAATTGAGTCCACATGACTTGTATGTACACTTTTCCCGTTAGGCCGCTTTTTTATATTATCAGCTGTCTGAATCCACGTCACTTTTACTCTCCTCGGTTTTCTCCGCAGACGTTTTGGTCGATTTGTTCCATTTGTGAGAGTTCTCTGATTCCTCTGATGAAGACCTTTTCTGCCTCCTCCACTTCGCGCGTCTGTTTTTGAACCAAACCTACATGATAGGAAAACACAGTTACAATACTACGTATATACAGTCGCTCCGGCTGTCCCGAGACCACGACCACGCACGATGTGACTAATGGAACATATCATAACAACGATTTTAGTCGTTCATTAAAACGATCGAACGAACGAACAGTGCAAATATTTTCATGACCATGAACACGTCATATTTTTATTTCCGACATTTTGGATGAAGTTGTGTGCCAAATTAAAGGTATTCAGTTTCATATCGAGCGAGAGAGTCGTCGTGACATTCGGGCTGTTCTCGGGTTGAAAGAGAATCTAACATTTTGTTAAAATGCAAATGATCGATATATCAGTAGTTGCTACAGCGCAATCACAGTTTTTGTTTAGTTTCACTTTACTTAAATCAAACTCTCCACAAGCATACTACACTGTGTTATGACTTATTTTTATTATTATTATTATTTAAATATTTTCCCCATTTGAAGTCAAAAAATATAAGTTCAGGACTTTTGTTTTTTAAATGAAACATGAGTATACACTTTAATAAAATAAGAGGAGCAGTAAAACTCAAAGTATTAGAGTAAGTGAATAAAAAAAGAAAGAGAAAATGAAATAGATGAATCCTTAAATGGATGGATAGAGGACGTTATGTTACTGCACATTCTTCGAAGTCCTTGCTCATTGTCAACCGTTTCTCTATTTTTTAACGTCTTGACTAAAATTACTTTATTGTAATGGTTCCTGGCCAACTAACACAATTTATAACAATAATAATACTTACTATTACTATTATTCGTACTGTTATTCGTATCCTTATTCTTCTTATTATTATTAACATTTGTATTTCTTGGCTTTGGCCCATGAACAATTCTTTTCATTTTTAAACGGCAGAAGGAAGCTGAACTGCAGGAACGGTAAGTCAAAGCGCCTCTGACCTCGACCTTCTCCTCTCGGAGATGCACTTTGCGAGCCAGTTGCTCTCGGGTGCCGACATCCGGATATTTGGTCTCCTGGAAAAGGCCCTCCAGAGCCTCCAGCTGCTCGTCAGTGAAGATGGTGCGGTGCCTTCGCTTTCTCCGGCAATGCAGCTGATTTAATAACTGCAGCTCGGTTCGTGACAAGCTGCCCATGTTCATGTAGGACATCATTTGATGAGGGACCGGAGAGATCAGAACCGAGCCAACACTGTCGTAGCCTATGGGACAGAAAGATGCACAGAAGTCATAAATGGAAACCAGAATCAAAATCAGAAACAAATTTATTGTCACATATGTTCGCACATATACGGGAACTTTGAAACAAACTGCTACTGGAATAGCACCTAACAACAAAAACAACAACAACAACAACAATAATAATAATAATAACAATCTTCAGTTAGTTTTATATCGCCTTTCCTCTTGATGGCCATCTAAGCGCTTTACAATATAGTTTCGCAATTCATTCACTCATTTACACACTCTAATATAACTGGGGGCTCTATAGGGCACAAGGAAGGAATGATCTTGGGATCAAAACACAAAGCTTCATATTAATGGTTCATATTCAACCTTTGACCCGTACTTGGAAATAATAATAATAATAATAATAATAATAATAATAATAATAATAATAATAATAATAATAATAATAATAATTGCCTAAAATCAAATTGTGGTCCTGCGTTTTCTTTTTAAATAAACTCGTAGTTCATGTTCTGCCAAACACGTTATCAAACAGAACGATGAAGGCTTCACGAGGATGACATCTAATGTAATGATAGAAATAGGTTTTTATATGCATACCCACCTTTACATTAACGTTTTTACACGTCTTTTTTATTTAGAACGTCCTCTGAATATTTGTGCAGGAGTTCACACCGAAACTTCAAAGATAAACTTCTGCGATCAGCTGTCGCATTTATTTGGGTTACTTTGTGCAAAACGTCCAGTTTTTATTTCTGTAATTTCTTTCAATTTATAAAAACATGGTCAGAGGAGAGTGTAACAAAATAAAGAGGAGCCTATCGAAGCTTAGTTTTCCTACCTGGTGGGATGCAGGGGCACTGCTGTGGGCTGAGACCGGGCACAGAGCTGCAGCACGGTGGTCCTCCTCCAGCGCCCTGGACCTGCAGTTGTCCGTAGTAATAACCGTTATATCCTATCCTGGTCCCGTTCACAGGCTGAATTCCGGGGGGAGAAGGTCCACATGTGGTCGTGTACAGTCCGTTATAGTCTGTGTAGACAGAATCCGTCAGGCCGGCGGACAGCACTACTGGGCCGCTCCTATGTAGCAGAAGCGGCTCCTTGCAGCTCGGTCGGGCGGACAAGATACTGTCTATGCTGAACATCCCGGCGGGCATCACTATTGCTTGGACTAAGGAAAAGTCGGGAGGGTGAAAACTATGCTGTAAGTAAAACGCTTTGGTTTTCCGTTCGACGTGGAAAAAGTTTTCTAAAACTGCGTCATGATGACTCTGGAGACTTCATGTTTTGCATGTAGGTATGACTATGAGAGCTCGCCTCATGAGTGCAGACTGGTAGCTTTAGTGGGGCCAGTCACTTTTATAGCCCGATGACGTCACGTCGGCGCAGCGTTGCTCTGCGATCAGATGCTGAACGGCGACACGTTTGTGTATTAACAATTAATTCAATTGAAATAATCCGACTCAGTGTCTTTCTATAGACTAATCGGATTAGTGAAGACTTCATAATATCGTCCGTACCGATATTGATATTGCTACTACTACGACTATGGCTATTTTCCCATAAATTATCTAGTTCATTTCCTCTACATAATACTGGACCAGTTAGATGATATAGTTACTGTAGTACCCACAGGCGACTCGGTGCATTTAGGGATTAATTGAGTTACTTTAAAACAAAGGCTAATAAATTGGGCAGAAATGTTCGAGTTGTCAAGAAGTTTTTACAATCAACAGATTACCCAGTAGGCTACAGTTTATGATTTTTTTTTACTTATGCATGAACAAGAACAGAGAGTACGAGCAACTGTCTAAGGTGCTGATACAAAAATATTATAGAGTGATTATTATTAGGTTATTCGAACATGGACATTGGTTATTTATTATTCATAAATGTACTTTTGTAAATAGACCAAGGCAGTCCACTAGTAGAAGATAAATCAAAAGGACCCTTACCTGTAGATGCATAAGGCCAATACGCATAACGGTGCAGTAAAAAATTACCAAGCTTTTTAGGTCTCTCTCCTTCGCCACATGAGTAAATGAATGTTAACCATATTCTATATCAGATAGGAGCCACAGAGCAGTGGTTCATCTCATTATCCACCCTCCGCTTGCTTCTCCGTGGGGAGCAGATCAGCGCGTTTCCTCCATGACAACAGCTCCCTCTCTGCGTGTCAGCAACGCCAAGCATTTCCCCCTGCCTGGGATAAGATAACGACCCATTAACGCCCCATTCAGACTGGAAAAAGAGAAGTTATTGCATATTTACACGGCTAATCAACATAGACTCAGTGGCGGCGGGGGGACTCGGGACGTGGATTCCCAATTCAGATCTTAATAGGTCTTACTGATTGCATTTAACTTTCAATGGGGTGTTAATACTCACACTAGGCTGATAGATAAGTTTATTTTGAAATGTGCGCTCTAGAAATTGGAAATGATTACCACGGTACGGACACAGCTAGTGTCATAGCTCTGCCTGAATCCCACTGTATTTTACTTAATGCGTTAAACTGATACAAATCACAGTCCAAAGTGTCCTCGTGTCTGTTTACTGAAATGAAAAATTAAATGATTTCCATGATATATTAAACTTTAGATAAACATGTACCCAGCAAAACAGGCTTTGAGCGTTTTTATTTTTTCAAATAAGAAAGACAGGAAGATTTGAAGATTTTGTTTAAATACGCGTTGCCTATTTCTTTTGAATTCTTGCTCTTATCAGTATATACATACTGTTAATTTATTCTAATTACATACCTGTACTTGCTCTAAATGCACTACTGGTTAGATGCAAAACTGGAGGCAGACACCCTTCAAAATCAAACTCAAAACCTGTCCTGTTTAACAAAGCTAGCAGTAGTTAGAGCTTTTAGTTGAGTTGGGCTGCCTATCTAATCAAACTAAAAGGTTACTACAGGTTTCTGCAGGTATACAGATTGAGACTAGCTCCATCAATCCTTAGCCTTCATCTTAGCTGTGCTGCTATAGGCCTTTGTTGCTGGAGGACACCAACGTAATCGGCTAAACAGTTTTTACTCTTTCCTTCATTCCACTCTCATACTCCATAACAAAGTTTTCAGGTCATTAACTGTGTGCTCTCTCTCTCTGATACACATCTGATATATCCCTGTCTTCTATCTCTCCATCAGTTCTGTCCCCTACCTCCTCTTTCCTCCCTCACCCAGCCAACAATCAGCAGAACCCCCCCCCCCCCCCCCCCCCCCCCCCCCCCCCCCCCCCCCCCCCCCCCCCCCCCCACACACACACACACACACACACACACTTGAGCCTGGTTCTGCTCAAGGTTTTTTCCTGTTAAAGGGGAGTTTTTCCTTGCCACCGTCGCCTACTGCTTGCTTGGGGGTCAGGGTTTCTGTTATGGAGCTATACAAATAAAATTGAATTGAATGTCTCCATTGTAGCTAGGGTCCTCATCCTCAATATTTCCACCATTTACCATAGTACATATTATTACATTAATAGTACCCATACCAGCTCAAAATATGATAATTCAAGTTTAAAAAAATAATTGTTTTGTTTTGCTTTTGCATAGTGTATGGGATGAAAAAATAAAAGTAAGGTATACTTGTAGCATATATTTAAATTCCAGTTCAGGTAATTAACAGGTGGATATCATTTGGACACACACTTTTTCATTTGTGTGTACTTAAACATATGGATCTAGTCTCCTTTTCTGCATGCATACATTTCTTTGAGTCCCTGTTTTCTGCAGAAAAGCAAAAAAGCCTGCTGTCATTCTGCTTTTCACTTTTTTTACTACAAAGTGAAAGGACCAAGTCAAAGGGGATTTCAAAGGGGATGAAATGGAATTAAAATCAGTAGAAGGCAGCACTTAAAGGTGAATAGAAGTGTCAATCATGCAGCACAGGGAGACAGTGCAACAAAAGCAGATGCATCATGAGTCCTGATCCATAAAACCTGGTTAAATATAAGACATAAACAGCAAGACTTGGTCATGCATCCTTTCATGGGAAAAAATATATTGTTAGGGTTGTGCGAGGAAGGTACAACAAAATGCTAATATATCAATTTTGGTGATAAAAATATATTACACTGCTTAATCCAGCAGAGTCGTAAATATAGGGGAAAGTGGGTTAGGTTGTTATGGTCAATTTTCATCTAATCAGAATCAAAGTCTGAACAATGTCACCAAGCATTTCATCATAAAGAGAGAATCTGAGTTTAAGTTTTAAATTATTCTGCAAAAATGCATCTTATTCCTGTTGCTTGTCAACAATACAATTTATGAATAATACAGTTGATATGGGGCCATTAACAGGAAATACAATGCCTAAAGCATTTTTAACATAGGTTGTACAATAGGCAAAAGGAAAACATCAACAAAATAACTAGTCAATTTCTCATAAAAAAGGCTTCTGTGCTGATGTCATCAACAAGATGATATAAATTCCCCTTTAAGGTTTTATGCTTAAGATGCTCTGCTACCAGTTTTTTTTGCAAAGCACTGCATTCTATGAAGTATTGTTGATGCTCTTAGCATGCTTAGACTAAGCACTGCACAACAGTTTAGAGAAATCCACATTAATTTTCTTGGTAAATTATTTGACTGCCTCTGTATTCTTAAGCATCTTCTCTAGTAACCGTGGGCATCTTTCACAAATATCTTCTGAAAATATTCTTAAATTCATTCTTGAGAAAACTGTACATGCATTTTAAACCGAATAATTGTTCACATTTGTGTTCTTATATTGATTAAAGCCAAATGTTCAGAGGTTTTAGCATAGGTAAAAATGCCACCAATGCCCAAAAAATGATACCGCAGTGCCATGTTCTCACACAAAGCTCACAGCCAAAAATGAAAATGAAAATCTAAATACATAGTCACAGATTCAGAAAAAAAGAAGAGAGGTGAAAGTCACATAACTGAGGTAAAAAAAAAAAGATCTTAGATTTGAACAAAAACAGAGAGGGGCAAGGAAAACAAAAAGAAGGTGCAGTTATCTTAGCTACAATAGGGCATCGTTGGAAACACAACACTGCAGATTAACTGAGCATCACTGGTATCCCAATCCAGGTGTCAAAGTATTTTTGCAGTTTATTGCAGATTATTTAAACCAAAACTGAGAGTGTGCTGCACACAACAGTAGCAACTGTAGCAACAGACATTCCTGTATTCTTATTATGCTTAAAAGGTATTTAGTCTGACTGGCATTTAGCTTGATTTTCCCAAGAGTAGAAGGAGTCACATGGATGTATAAATTATTCACAAAGGAGGTGAATGCAAATGTGTCCCTTTTTAAAATTGCAGTGTGATATCTGCTATTTAGCCTTTGTCTGTGTCCAGTCATTTTCTTCTTAAATGGTCTCAATGCTAACGTGAGGCTGTCAGAAAACATAAATGGCACAGTCACTTTCTTCCAGTGGTCATCAATCATTCATTCTAACTAGAATCCATCTACCATTCATGTAATTACTGATGCAGCTTGTCATGAGGCATGGTCTCAAAGAAACACACTTATATGCACAAGAGCATACACACGTGCACACACGCTCACACACATACATTTACATATTACAGGGTCTGATACATCCCCCTCTTTTCACAGAGGTGCTACTTAACATGCTTTGGAATTATAAAAAATTCAGCTCTACACACGGTGGCAGTAGTACAATGGAACCTGTAATTTTTCTATCAAAGCAAGCCGGCGCAGACACAGCCATAGTAGATTGAGCTCAGAATTTAAACCACAGCCGTCTTAACCCAACAGAGGAATTTCTTTTGTATCATGTCAAATCACAACATCTTACACTTTACATAGGGTGGTCAGGTTGAGACCTTTCAAATTGATACCAACAGTTCACACAACAACAGACTCAATCTGGGTGGCTGACAGCCTCGACTGTTCAGAATGAGCAGTGGGGGAGAGGGGTGATGTGGTTGTAAAGGAGGAAAGGAAGCAGTCCAAAAACATATGAGCAATCATCATTTTTGAGGGCATTCAGACTAGTTGTAATAAAAGCGAGTGAGAATTGAGCTATTTTCTGTTCAAGAGTGTCAGATCCAGCAGTCCAGAGTTAAGCCAGGGGAGCACATGTTGTGTGAAGGGCCCACAGATAGGCGCCCATGTGATCAGTTCTACACTGCCTGCCTGAGCAAGGTTTCTCAGGAAAATCTCTACAAAAATTGATGGCGAGAGAGTGAGAGAGAGAAAGCAATGGTTTGCCCTTCCCATAAGCTTTATCTAAAATTGTGCCCTCTCTACACATACAGTGATCGGAATCACAAATAAGATGTTGGAGCTTGACAATAATAGGCTTTGTATGTGAGGAGCAAGATTTTTTTTTTTTTTTTTTTAATTCAGAATTTTACAGGGAGCCAATGAGAGGAGAAGCTATACTAACAATACTAGGGTTAGGGTTAGGGTTAAATGCCACTGCGCTGCATACAGCTGCACTGTATGAATGTGCATGTGAATGGGTATATGGTGAAAAAGGGGTACTGTTAAGTGCTCTGAGTTGTCATCAAGACTCCAAAAGCACTGTACTACAGACTACAGTCCATTTACCATGACTCACTCATGGATAGTATACAGGGCTGGTTGTAATTAGCATCGAATACTGATCTAGGTTCAGATCTCATTCTTCAACTAAGTAGGGTATTTGGGTTGTGATACTGGAATGTCAATGTGAAACTCAACAGAAGGAACAGAATTATCTGCATTAGTAGCAGTGGGATTAGTTAATATTGTGTTTTCTCCATGAACACTATAAACACTTTGCCGACAATTTCGACATGAAAGTATTGTACAATTTAGTTAAGATAGAGTAGCCTTTATGCCAAATTATATCAACTGTCGTACTGTCAATTGGAAAGCGGGGGGCCTGATGTGATTTGCAGTCTGACTCCTGACTCATCTACCTTTAGAGGCCTGATAAATATCAAGTGAGATGGCACAAAATCAAGACCAGGGGTATCAAGGGAAACAAAAACCAGATTGCTGAGATCTGGGAGGTATATCCCAGCCAGCACCTGGTCTGCACTGGTCCCACCCCTCTGTGTAACTCAACCTAAAAGCTTAACTCTGTCAAGCTACTGCCAGAGGTCCCCTCGATTAATTCTGTACAGGTGCCAAACAGTGCAATCTACCCACTGAATAGAGGGCCTGTTTGGGTGAATTTGTGGATATCCTTCATTTTTTCTCTCAGTGGTAATCAAAGAGAGGGTTGGCATATTCCTCTCTTTAGCAATTTGTCATGGCCTGTTTGTGTTGCTTAAAAGGCAAAATATAATGTCTAAAGACATTTTCAGTTCAAAATCTCAACAAAATAACATATATCCTTCAAAGGACTTAAGGTCTTATAGGGGACTGATATGAAAAAAATACTACACCCTGGTTGCTTGCAGCCAGATTTAACAGTGCCCCCATTGTGATTCACAAACAATTTGAGCAGAACAGCTCAAAATCTTTAATATCAACTGATGACAGAAGGGAATTAGCTGCATATTTCCCTCAGCACTTTCAATTTTCATCCATGTTGTGCAAACTCAGTTCCTAATCCCATCTTCATATGGTTTAAGTAAAATACATTCACATTCACAGGTTGCCAGCCTTCTCCAGGGATTTCATAGTGAGACAAATTGCTTTTTTTGCCATTTTCAACATGGTCTTTGTTGGGCGGCTAAAGAGAAGAGTGGAGGGTGCAGCATGGGGGGAATTTAGGAGCCTGAGAATCTTTTCAGTATTACAGTCAAGCCATGTCGTAATTACCATCATTATGGGTAACTTAAGCATCGGGATAACCAGGCTCTTTAAACCTGAAGCTAAGGCTGCATGTTCCTTGAGATATTGGTCATCCAACATTCCATACTCCTGGAAATATTGCTGAGAAGGGTTGGAGCTGCAGAACTTTGCATTTCCTGTGAGTTCCAAGACTTTACAAGGTCATCTACCATATTTCTCTCCTCTCGCACAGAATCACACACAAGGCAAAGAATTAAAAGGTTGTTTTGGTACAAATAAAAAAAATCATGACAAATTTAACCACAAAGAAAGATGTTGTTTTAAGAGGAGGCAACTATAAACAGCACAGTTATGTGCTAGATAATAATTTATTTGATTTTGGGACATGGACATTAACCAGGTTACTCAGTCATTCTGTATGTTTTATTTGGATGAAGACTACAAAGTCTATTTCATCACAGCGAGCATATCCCTAGCAATTAATATTACCTTGTAAATCTTTAAAAATAAACTTAATTTGACCTTGAACTGTACCTTTTTAAATAAATTCCCTATCAGTATGTTGTTATTGGCACATTACTAATATAGATTTCTATCACAGGCTGCGTAATTCAATAAGCATAAAGTCATATAGCCTCTAACCATCTGACTGGCATATTTTATAGTTGATGCAATATAAAAATAAATTAAATAGATATGTAGATACAGCTGGGAACAACAACAAATAAAAAACACAAGGTCCATATGCAGCATTTGTAAACCACAAACACAGAGTAATATTATGATATTAGAATGTCAGGAGATGAAGAGATGTTGAAGATCTTTGTGTAAACATTTCATGTACTATGAACAGCAGGAATACAGTTTGGGAAAAGCAGATCAGTTTTTAGTCCTTAGTCCTTAATGACAATGACAAACGTAACCTGAGGTTGAGACATCTAAGAGAGAAAGAAATGTTTATTGAAGGTTGTAATTGGATATAGCCAGGCACAACTGGTGCAATTCAAGGGATGGAAGTAAGAGGTAATCATTTGAATGGTTCAATTAATTGGTTAAATGTGATGTTTATCTCTCCCAGAATACACATCAATTCAGTTGGATGGATCAGCCAGGAATTTGGCCGGTTGATTGGGTCTTAACTTTCCAGAGAGAAAAAGTAGGCTTTGAGAGGAGGCCCTGGCAAGCTTTAGCATGAGAAAGCACAGAAGAAAAAAGAAACAATTTTTGAACTGTATTCGCCTTAATTTCCGCTGCAGTGAGAGAGATTAATGAAATAACCCGAAATCCATCCTTTTTCATTTCTATTAAATCAGCAATGTAATTCAAGCATTCTGCCCAGCTGAAGGAAAAAAAAAAGGGGGGGGGGTTCTCATTGTTGCTAAGGAGTCTGTTATTGATTTTTTTTCTTTTTTTTATTCCATATATCATGTTGCTCTTTGATTCTCTTTAACATTCAAACGTATTTGATTATGCTGGGGCCTGCACAATGTTTGGGAAAAATAGGACATGGCTCAGGAACCAGCAATTTTTCCTTTCTACTGACAATTTCACTTTTCGCCCCTTATATACATACAGACACTCCTGTCCTTTTCAAGATCCTGTGAGCTGTGCTGAGTAGGGGTTGTACTAATACAAATACAAACAGCCCCCTGTTCAGTGGAGTCTACTGAAAAGCAAAGATGAGCCAATTGCCTTAAACCAGATGGAATAAGCTAATCCCATTTCAATTAGAGCACACCAATAAGTATTGTTGTAATTAGTTTGACAATTAGGGAACATTGGTACAAATGACTTACATCACTAACTCCATTAGATCTGCAGCTTTGTGTGTGCATGTATGGGTGTGGCTATATGTGTGTTTTGAGTGCACTAGTCCAGAGGCACAGTGACAGTTAAATGCTTGACTAATCAATGACAGAGAAAGTGCTGCCTGTGCCATGTGTTTGCGAATGGCAAAACTGTGGCCATATAGTCAATATACCTTCAGAGTAAAAGGTGGCATGCATGATATGTGGGAAAATTTGTCAATGAGCAATGGTTTAAATGTCTGTAACAACTATCACCAAAGTGAAAATGTAGTCTGAAGGACAGGTGGAGGATTCACAGAATTTATTGTTTTCAGCAGGGGTGGTGTATGAGTAATGTCAGTAAACACAAATGATCCTAAGTGACGAAGAAATAGCTCCAGTAAGAGCCATGTTCTGTTGAGAGATGACAAAACCAAGCAAATTCCCATCTTCAGTTCAAGTGTAATAATTTTAAATGAGGAATTCTGTAAGTTAGACAATCTGTAACATGAATCCTGAATGGTCGTTTTATCATATAAAACAAAGAAGTGACACTAAAAATTTAAAAGAAAAAACAATTTGTTATTCCGAGATGAGGATCTGGAGGTATCATCACCAGGAGCTAGAAAACATTTTCCAGCGGGATTCTGCCGGCTAGAAAGAGATATACAAAGAAAGAAATAATGAGGTTCCGACAGTTTCTAGGCAGGCACATGACAATGTTAAAAGCACAGACACTCGATTTTAGTAGTCTTTACTTTATGTAGTTATTTTTCTGTCACATGCTATTCAACAACGTGCCCACCTGCTCACAAGGAATCCTATGGATGACCTCCCACTGTTTTCTTTCAATGACTCAGTCAGACATTCTGCAGAGATTTATAGGGGGATTAAAGAGTGTATGGCTGAAAGCATCTAACATCATGCATCTACATTGAGAACGACTAGGAATATCTGCAAAATGTTATTTGGTTTCAGGGACATAGGAGCTTTACACAGACAGACTGTTAACCCCCTGTTTACCTACTTGTGTGTGTGTGTGTGTGTGTGTGAGCGAGAGGGGGGGGGGGGGGGTTGTCTGTGGCAGGGGGGGGGGGGGGGGGGGGGGGGGGGGGGGGGGGGTTGTCTGTGGCAAATTGCCCGTCAGACCATGGACAGTTAGATGAAAAAATAGGTGAAACCTTCAAAATATGTGGCTTTTAGAAACCCATAAATCTCCTGAGCTGTGGACTGTTTGTTGATGATTGCCTCCTGGACACACACACAGATATTACTGTACTATTTCTCTTACTCTTTCTCTTACTAGGTTATTAGGACCCAAGATGGTGGGCAGCCACCATCAGTTCTGCTCCTCCACCCTTTAACTCTGATCTCTTTCATTATAACAAGCACAAAGATACAGAGGATATCAGAAAATCTGTTGAAAACTATTACAACAGACCGGTGTTGTTATTTGGCCAAAGAATGAGGAGGGTGGAACACCTTGCATCAGTATCATTTCAGATGCATTGCTGAGCCAGGATTGCCTAAGAAGGCCAAACCTAGTATCTAAAGACATCTTCCTTAGTCAGTTATGACTGCCTACTTTGTGGATGCAGGCCAATTTTATCAACAACCGGTGAGCAATATGAGAAGATATTCAAATTCAAGCCAATCAAATCTTCAAGCCGATGTTGTTAAAAGTCATATTTCCAAAATCTTCTTCAAATTCTTTATTTCTATTTCTACCTATATCTAAATATATCTGTGTTGATTTTCTATCCCTCCCAACCATCTGCATTGTTAGCCAAAGTAAGTAATTTATCTATGTTAGAAACACATGACAATATAATAGCTAATACTTTATCCAGGTCCAGGTCTATAGCAAAAGTAGTAGTGATGACAGAGACAAACAATTCTCATCCAAAGAAAAGCAAATCTGCCATCAAAGCTGTAGCTTACAGTGTTACACTAAATCCATAATTTCTCCCCTGCAGGAAAATTAAGCAGTTGAGACACTGGCATCAGCAGCTGGTAGACCACATTTCATGTGAAAAAAATCAGGGGAGAAAAGAAGTGAATCTGATCTAAGGCTGCAGGAAACCAGTTTTAGTTTTTGCAGTGAGTCCAGCTGGCTTGTGTATTATTATTGGACTAGCCTACACAGAAATGTACATGCATTTGAACAACTCCCCCATTTTCTTGCTTTGGTTGAAAGATGAGAATGGTTGATGAAACCTGCTCTTTTTTCAGTCTTGTCCATATGAAACTGATTATAGAGTCTGAGATGAGTGGCTTTGATGAGAGGGGAGAAAGCTAAGGTCAGCAAATACATGATCAACAGAAATATTAACATTTGGGAGGAGAGTTTGTTTTGGTCCCTTCATTCAATGGATTTTATGATTTTCATGAATTACTAATAAACAATCAAACAAAAACAGGTCAATGTTTTTCTTGTCGTAGACATAATCCTAAAAATTACACCCCACATTTTCATATAGGGCACTGAAGACCCTAATTTCCATTTGAATAAATTATTGTTTCCATTTCTAAGTACATTTCATCACTATTTCAGGGTCAGCAAGAGCATGTAACAAATAATCAATAATTGGAGGGCCGAGTCAGCAGTTTGCATGTTCTCCCCGTGCTTGCATTTTGGCATTAAACAGCAATGATTAGAAGAATACTAAACAAATGATGAATAGTTGATGACAGTGGTCTGTATTTACGTAGTGCTTTTCAATTCGGGTTGACTGTTCAAAGATATTTGCAGTTTTATCATTTACCCACACACAGATTTAAGGTTCGGTATCCTGCCCACAACTATTCACATTGAGAATACGGGAACAAAAGTTGTTCTGTTTTTTATTGCACTCACACTATATTGTATAGTAACAGTGTCAACAGTGAGACCACTGGAGTGTAAATCACAATATATTCTAATAAAGCACCTGGAACAGATCTGTTACTTTTTTTTCTTTAGTTCACTTGGAGATTAAAAAGACACACAGAATTCATAACACAGCAGTAAAAACATGTTCCTACAGTGCCATCACATCAAATAGCAAATTGATTTTCTGGTGGACAATTTTAACCCGTACCCATGTCAGAACCAGCAATATTAAAGTTTCCTATACCTACTGGGATTGGGAAATCTTGGAACAGATCTGTTACTTTTTCTTCTTTAGTTCACTTGGAGATTAAAAAGACACACAGAATTCATAACACAGCAGTAAAAACATGTTCCTACAGTGCCATCACATCAAATAGCAAATTGATTTTGTAGTGGACAATTTTAACCCGTACCCATGTCAGAACCAGCAATATTAAAGTTTCCTATACCTACTGGGATTGGGAAATCTCAAGTCTCAGAGCAAGAAATGAAAGTTGGAGGAGCATATCAGGTCCAGGTATGCACAGAGTATATATAGAGTAATGACCCTCACAAGCAGACAGTAGGTTCCACATCTCTCCAGCCTTATATAGCAAGAAAGCATAGAATAAGAATTTAATACTGGCATGGCAATGGAAATACTAAAATCTGACTGTGATGATACAATACATAATTCGGAAATGCACCTTTCATAATTAGTGAATGGAGCTTTCTGCCTCAGGTTTGACTACATAATTTCATGCTGATATACTCATAGAGGAGATCATCATATAGAGAATTGAAGTTTTTCCAACAAAAATTTGCAACTTGTGTCTTGTTTCTTTCTTTTTGTGGAAAATAGGACAAGCATAATAAACCTTTTCCTTGATTTGTGGGGAAATTCTCCGCTGATGATATAATGTATATAAGTAATTCAAATACTCTCAACTGTAAATCTGGACTGGTTTGACTATGGTATGGTATGGTATGACTATGACATCAGATAGGTCTCTTCTTACAAATACTGAGGCATTCATGATAATTAGTTCAACTGGCACACAAAACAAAAATTGTTTGCACGAGGGGACATCAGCAAAATAATTACATTAATATATGTATTTGTTATTTTTACCAAGCAACAATTAAATCCATCATAAGTTATATCACCAGCTGGTTTGTCAGGAAGCTCAAATTCTGGCAAAAACAGCAAGGTGAATTATGATGGCAAAGGGAAATCACCTTCCCCACCATACAGTTTGGAGCACTTAAATCTTCTTCAAGCCAATAAGATTGGATCTGGTCCCCTTATGTGTTCTATTTGAGCATGTTTTAATGAACTCTTAAAAGTATGTAACCAACCCATGAATTTGTACTCCTATCATTTGAACCTGGGCAGGCAGCAGGAGGTGCTCTTCAGTAACTGCAAGCTCCACTTCTAGCCTAAGCCTGTGGAAGGTGTTGTTGTCTGTGGTTTATGAATTGAGATGTGTTTCACAATTAGGACTGAATTCTAAGAAACAAGAGAAAAGCTATTCACTCTCAGGGGATGGAGTATGGACACTTACTGAAGAAAGATGGAGACCATAGGTAGGAACAATGTGAGGCATATGTGGACTGGGATTAGACACATAACTGGGTTCAAGGCAAGAGATGGGAAGCCAGATGGCAGCCTTGAGTGGACAGACTGGCTAAAGTACAGCCCTCATCGGTCCCCCATATGGCCTAAATGACTAATGACCCTTTTCCCTCACATCTCATACACTGGAGAGACTGGTCCTGGCCTACCTCAGACCACAGATGAAATCATTGCTGGAGCCCCTACAGATCACCTACCAGCCTAATCTTGGCATTGATGATGCATTTATCTACTTGTTACAGCAAGCCTATAGATATCTTGATCAAATCAAATAAAAAAAAAGTTTTTGCACCTGGTTAATGTTTTGTCTAAAATGGTGGTGACTGCCCCAGGAGTTCCACAGGGCACTGTCTCCCTTACTCTACAGATTGTACACCTCTGACTTTTAGTACAACTCAGTCATGCCACTTGCAGAACTCCTGTGATGATTCTACAAGCAAAGAGTCTATGAGTGATGATGAATACTGAGTGCTGGTGTACAGTTTTATGGAGTGAACTGGTAGAAACCATTTGCTTTTGAATGTGGCCAAGGGGGAAGATGACAGTTTCACAGCCACATTGTACAGTAAAGATAACATGTACTGCAACATATACTACAATATTTTTTGCTGGATTATTTGTAATCTTAATTTAACATTAAAGCTAACTCAGGGCAAAAACTTTTGAAAGAAGGGAAACTGTAGCTTCAATTGATTATGTCTCATGAAATTACTCACTACACATTTGTAAAATATGATTTCATTAATAACTCTAACCAAAATTATGAGCATCCAAAAGCAAACCTTGTGGTTGAGGTTACATGTACATGTACAATATGTCTTTGATTTGGTGAGAGAGAAGTGTGGAAGGTGACAGGTTCAAGAAAGTAGTATAACATAATTGACATTACTTAATTCCAAAATACTACAACACAAACCTAGCCTAGTGTAATTAGTCCACTTCAGTTACCAGTTCATTAAAAGGGGGAAAGGGTCTTTTTGATATACTGAAGTCCAGTGAAGTGGTTGTGGCTCCTATTGTTGTGCATCTGTTGGTCAGTCTGTGCTGAAGTGCACAAGTCCATAGGTAGACTCTGGTATCGCTGTCCTTTGGATGGTGTTAGCAGTCTGCTTCTTGTCTGCACATGTAGGCCCAAACATTTCTTACAAAACTGAGCAAAAAAAAAGTGATCCAGAGTTCCACATGTGAAATAGAATAGAATACAATGCTTTTATTGTCATTATACACAATGTACAATGAAATTAAAAAGACAACTCTGGTGGTGTATGCATTTCCCTCTGTAATATATTTACAGAGGGAAATGCAGAACACATCATTTAAAGGTTATCATCCAGAATCATCCAGAATTGTATAAGAAAAGGAGATGTCTACAGAAATAAAAGCCTTGCCCACACTCCATTCAGCTGCCTTTTAGAGGCCTTCCTAAGTTTCCAGAGATGTGACAAGCCAAGCAAAGGCACTGGGAAATGCACACAGGATGAGGAGTAGAGTTCCATCCCACCTACGATGTTGTGCCCCCACCGGGCCCAAGAGCCCTCTATAGCTACATTTATCCTATTACAGCAATCTACTGGGATCCATTTTATGCAGTCACAGTCGGAAAAATATGCAGAGGGATGGAATTGACAAGTTGCCACAGTTGTGGTGCATATCATGTCCATAAATATAATACCCATTGATTTGGGTTGCCAAACTCTCAGACCAGCTTAATACCTTTATATCAAATCCCTCTAAAAGCATATAATTTTCAGTGATTGCTCACACTTGTGGTCTACTTACATTCACATTGACATCCAAGCAGTGGCATGACTCCAGAGAACACACACTGTCTCTCTTCCTTGTGTTGCCAGTTTATTTATTCTGCACAGCTCAAAGTGGTGGCTGTGGAAAAGGGAGGAATCAAAGAGCCATTCTCAGACTAAAAGATTGTTTTGAACCTTTTTCAGCATGTCCCACTGCTGAAAAGGGAAAACCTTAGCCTTTTCAGCGTTGAGAAACAGCAGACCATTACACATCATCTATTTTAATCACCAATTGACATCAAAGTTGTAAGTTGTGGAGTAATCTTGTTGAGTAGTTTATTACTTGAGATTGCTCTAAGAACCAGTCGGCATCTGTGATATGGTATTCTCTGTTAAAACACTATGACTTCACTGTTTTTGTTCGAAATCAATAGTAATTAATTTAACTAACAGTATAGGTCAATTGTTGAGAATTAACAGCTAAAGCATTTTTTTTTTCAAAAATAAAAAATACAACATCTTGTATAAGTAAACAAGTTTAATGTTTCAATTGTAATAATGCCAACTGTAAAAATATTCTTTTCTCTAATTTCTCTAATTTAAAACATGAATAACTACGTGCGACATTAAGATGTGTTCACTTTAACACCACAAGAAGGCAGAAAGTTGTAATAACTTACATATGTTTGAGCAGATTTATTTTTACACACTTTCCAACTTTAGTTACCCTATTTTCTGCACTATAGGGCACACTGGATTATAAAGCACACTGTCAATAAATGCTCTATTTTCAATCTTGTGTCATATATAAGGCACACCGAACTATAAGGTGCATTAAGTGAGACAAAGATTGACAAAGAGAGAAAGATAAGTCCATCAGTCATTCAGACTTTATTCATTCGTTCACAGTAACTGTAGAACTTGTTTGTAACACGCTACGTGTTAGCTGTGTTAGCATATTCACAATACCTGTAACTCCCAACCTTGTTTGCAACAAGTAAAAAAAACACAGTCCGACACCGCTACATGTTAGCCGCGTTAGCAAATTCACAATTACACCCAATCCATTGGAGGCTCTCTATTACAGTTCGGAATCAAAGAAGGTAACACTTACACTCACACACACACCAGAAGGATTGTGTTGTATGTTGTAAATGTCTGTTGTAATATTGCAGTATCTTTCAGTAGCATTATGAAAATCTCAAAGAACAATGAACCTTTCATTGGTCTGGTGGGTGCCAGCCTTAGTTGTATCTATGGTCATTACAAGAAGTAAATACTTTCATCGCCACTGTGACTCCTCCATTCAGTTTCATATTACATTCAAAATACATTTAAAGGTTCAATGTGTAGAGGATCAGGGTTAGTGGTGAAGTACTCCTCACCTTATCTTGCCCTTCCAAACACAGATCCTTTTCACCTAAATCTTACATAATGGAGGAAGTTATTCCTAAATGAATGCTACATCTTAATTATCACTGTGTTAAGGATCAGCACCACCAGTCCATAACAAGCACTTGGGGCAACGGTGGCCTAGGTGACTAGTGCGCAGGATGGAAGACCAGCGGCCCGTTTCAGAAAGCAGGTGTAGTTAACCCTGAGATGAGGGAAACTCTGGGTTTTCGGTTTTACAAAGCCAGTTCAGCCTAACTCTGAGTCAGTTACCCGGGTAACATATTCCGTGAACCTAACCTGGCAGGTTTGCCTCCACTGACCCTGAGTTTCCCCTGCTCTGCAGACTGAAGGTAGTGGCAGATGTGGCGTGTCCGTTTCTTGATGAGCCAGTTGCAGAGCAGATGCGCCGCAGAAATATCAGTCAGGAGAGGATTATCACACCCAATTACATTTTATAACTCCTTGTTAGAGCGTTTCTCTTTCTGTGCGCCATCCATAATTTATCTGAACAATATAAATGTAGTGAATAAATGTTCTTTAAGTAAGTTCTTTAAACAACACTACAATTGCTTTTAATTACATTATACCTTAGCTTACCTGACTATATTTATTATATTATATAGAAAATTATATATAACTATTCAATTTCATATTCTATATTTGTTTAGTTGCTGCCAAGTCTGTTTTCCATCTGTTGGGTTGCACCTGTGGGGATATTCTAAAACTCTTAACGTAAAACAGTTTAACATCGCTTAATGACGGAGATGGAGATCAATCAGGAAGTGACCATGAACGGGAATATCCACGCACGTTTTGGTGATGATTGGTAGCAGTTTTTGGACATTAAGCGATGTTAAGCTTTTATACGTTAAGCATTTTGGAATGTGCACTCAAACACACATATAGAATGTAGATGTTGGATGAGTAGAACATTAATATTGCCAACTCCACTGGGGAGAAGTAGGAGGGGCGAGGCTTTGTTTCACGTGTTGCAATGGTGAATCCTGTTATCTGAGTTCCATTCATGAAGGCTTCATGCACGAGCTTCACTCTGGGTTACTTTGACCAAGAGTTGATTGAACTCTTAACACCTGTTCTGAAACAGAAATACGAGTTTGACAGCTGGGAGTTGGTCAACCCAGAGTTCAGGTTTTGATTCGTAGTTTGTTGAACCTGCTTCCTGAAACGGACCCCCGAAGCTCGCCGGTTTGCATCCCAAGCAGAGCAATTGTCGTGGGTGCATGAGCAAGCACCCTTTACCCCCTAAGATCTGCTTCCCAGGCACCACTTCTCCATTTCCTTGTGGACCAATTTCCCTGAAGTCATGAGTTGTAATAATATATGATGTGTGGAAGAACAACAAAGGATTATTATGATTATTAGTAACAGTATTATTACATTATTACTAGAATTGCGCACATTCAAAAGTCTATCACTTTCAGATTAAATTGCATTTACTGGACAGATGAAAATGGTGATTCAGATTAAATACAAAACTATGTATGGTTCAAATTAGAAAAAATCTCTCGTCAAACAATATCATAGTTGAGTGAATTCAAATCACAGTAGTATCAGATAACTTCTATTTTAAAAATAATTGGTTGCAAGTGATATATAAAATAGTCAGTGACATTATTAACCACTTGGCGTTCAGTATAACCTTTATTTCACAGGAGACATTGCACAACATTAATTGCTTAAGATTTAATTCATGTCGCTTACTACTGAGATTTGTTTTATAGCTGGATTTCTGGTAGAGAAGGGGTGGAATGGCTTCAAGGATAGAACATTCAACAGCAGGCGAGCTGCTCCACCTCCCATTACATCATTCTACCCACATGCTGAGTTGGGACTTGGTAATGTCACTCAGTTTGCTCAGTTTCCAAGTCATTATTTTTCCAATGAGTAGCCCTTTTGTTTATCTACGTTATTTTGAATATCACTGACAGTTTTATATCAACTCTTAAACTCAATTACCCTAATGTTTCTAGCATTCTATGGTCCTGCTGTAAGACCCCGAAACATTTTCAACATTTCGTTTGCTTTGCAGAGCATGATTACAATTGCACCAGCACTTTTTACAGAGACTTTTTTGTGAATTCCCCCAGTGTGGGGACGAATAAAGGACTTTCAATAAATGACAAAGATGCAGTTTCAAATAGAAACACATTTCACAATAACTTCTAGAGAACTGTTCGCCTTCAGATTATCCTTGGTAAAATTATACAGCTCAGATGTATATGAAGATCATTAAATTAGAGTCAGACTTGACCCCTCCAAAAGCAGAAGTAATGGATTGCCTGAGAGATTGGGCTAAAAAAATTATGACTTTGGATGTAAAACTGATATACTGTGACAGTATCTACACAGTAATCAATAATAGTGCATATAGTGCAATTAATGTCCCTGCCAGTACTACCCTACGGTTTGTTTTTCAACATCTCAAAATTGGTCTCATTACATCAGTATAATCTTTTTCTGCTTAGGGTTTTTACTTAATTTTTGCGAGCATTTGCACATTCTTTTTTTGTTTTGCATACCCTGTTTTGTATTTAACTTCGTATTTAACTGTAAATAGGTAGGCCTTTGAGAGTATTTTTTTTTATCCTTTTTTTTTTTTTTTTTTTTTAAACTTACTTAAACTCCTTCTTCTTTCACTGAGCTGCTGTAAATGTGTTTCCCCCATGGGAGAGGAATAAAAATGTTCTATTCTATTCTATAATACAATGGAATCAAGCAAAGGAGAGAAAAAACATACCGCACATTACCTCACCTTAGTTAATTGTTTAATTATATTATATATATATATATATATATGTGTGTGTGTAGAGAGAGAGAGAGAGCATCATGATCATGTTATAAATTCTATGAGTTGAGAAGGAAAACAAAAGATTGAACGTCCAGGTTCAGTGAGAGTGCAGGCTGAAGCGGGGGCTTGCTGCCAGCTCTGGGTTTCATCTGATTTGCAGTGGCAATAAAAAAAAAAAAAGTCAGTGGCCACATGCAGGTCATTTCAAATGTATTTCGGCTTGAAAATTGGATTAATGTGCTAAAGTGTGATTAGATTGGTTAAACACGATTAATTGGAGCAGACTCTAGTCACCTGGGGAGCTAGGAGGTGGGGATTTTGGTGGTGTGTGTGTGTGTTCGCACACAAGTGTTTCTGGAGAGATTTCAGTTGAACCAAGTGAACAAAGTGTGCTAGCTGTCCAGATTTTCCATGTCCCTCCTCCTGTATATGTGTGTTGAATTGATGTGTATGCATGAGGGTGTGGGTTCATGTGCACAAAAGTGCCTTTACTCTTTGCATTTTCTCATAGCCAACTTGTCTCAGAGCAGATTGAACACAGCTGAGAATGTTGGTCTAGGCCTGCAGCACTCCCTCCTGGGGGAATAAGCAGGAACCACAAGGTTGGACTTGGCTTGCCCTTCGACGGCTGAAAACTGCCATGCACCCAGGGCACCGGTCCAGGTGGATCGGCTGGGGAGAGGAGAGTAATTTGGGAGTTATTCAAAATGATCTATTAAACCCCTGAACTTTAATCAGAGTTGCTACTATACTGACAGCCACGATTTACCTACAAATGGGGATGGGAGGGGATGAACAGGCTCAAAATGGGACCACTTCATCAAGTATTTTCAATGGCGCTGGGGTTGGGACATTAACACTGACTAGGATAGAGGAAAAGGATCGTAGTTCTTAAGATATCTGCATTCATTTCCAAATTCAACAGCTCACTATTAATTATTTCCAGCTGTTAAAATTCTGCTTTATTATCTAAATAAAAGGCTGGGAGAGGTCTCTGTGAGGTGACTATGACATCGTGGTCATGTCAGCGAGACCCAGAGAGCTTCACACGGGGAGCAGACCTCACTTGTTTGAGTTCTGTGTAAATGCAGCCAGACTCTGACAGACAACCAAAGTCAAATTGGTTTACAGAGGGCCAACATAGCCAGAAAGCAGAACCAAGCTTTCACAGGTCATTACCACTGCCTGGTCGGTTACTGGGCTAATTGAAATTACACAGGAGTATGATGTAACCCACTGCCAGATGACAGTCCTGTACACACATAAACATACAATCATCCCAGTACAAGAACCAGGAAAAATTAGGAAACACATGATTATGAACATGGATAACTGGTCAATGCAGGTATTGTTTACAGCGTACTGTGAGGAGATATTACAAGACAGTGTTACCTGTGCTGTTTATCTAACTCAGAGCCCCAGTTACATGTGTGACAACACATACGGATGAAAAGGAACTGTCACATTCTCAGTAAATGTTTAAAATGTAGAATTTACTTCATTGTTCCATAATGAGTGAGTTCCCATTAATTTGTGAATGTGTTGTTGTAGATGATAAACTAGGATCCATTTTTAATAGTAATGAATCAGTGATCATTACAGTCACTGTAACACTGAGTTCACAAAATGTTGACTCATTTGTCATGTGCTCAAATGCAGCCTCTTAAAATCTGGAGTTTATGAAACAAACACTTCATGTACTGTTCAGGCGCTAATAACGTGTGATGAGTGTTGGTATTTATTAGTTAAAGTGAGCGCAGGTCAGCAGTGGTGGCAGATTTAGCAATTTAGGGGCCCAAGGCAAACACAGGCATGGGGCCCTGCACATATATTGTTCTCCGTTTGTTAACATTATTCACCGAAGAAAGTCTTTTTTTTCCCAACAGCACATCAACAGTTTAACCAGTGTGCTCAGGGTATCAGTGAACATGATCTCTGTACAATAAGAATAAGCCATTGTCCATCCACATGGATGATCTGTCACCTAATATCTTGGTTTTCAGGGAGCTCGGATTAAGTTGATGATAGTCATCTGTCATGGAGGGGAAGTAAATATATATATATAAGTAAATAATACTTTTTAAAATTATTACCATTTCTCTGGGTCCATGTCCTTATCTGCTTCACCTTGGAATGGTTTTATTTTTACAAAACTTCCCCACAAAAAACATGTTTTTCTGATCTTCATCGTACAGGCCATCATGTCATACCTGGGGTGAGCGAAAAAGTGTTGTGTTGTGAGGTGGCTCCAGGGCCGTGCCCACAATCATTGGCTACGAGCACCTCACACAAACACATTGCGAGATCCAACCTCACGAACAGTGTGATAGCAGAATCTCTGCTTCCTGATCAGCTGCGTAATAAACAGTGCTAAAGCTACAGTGAGTTTGTATCGAGCTGGAGTGTCTTCTTCTCACAATATAACTAATAGACACAAATCACAAATTATGAGGACTTGATCAGTAATTGAAGTATTTTATGAGCCTAAATTTAAACATTAGGAAAAATGACTTGTCACCATGTTGTGCTCAGTACAACACAAGTCAAGATGCTCACAGTTCGAACAGGAGCAACACACTGACGTGATCTGACACCACTGACTAATAACTATGATTAATAACCCACGTTAACACGTGATTATCACCATCATTATAAATAACCCCAAAACAAATGGAACAAAACAACATGACGCAGTTCATTTGTTAAAACTGAACTACCTTTTTTAAATTGTGAATTGTGACTACCATGTCAAAATGTCTGATTTCACAGGAGAATTAAACCTTTTACAGCCTGGTTCAGACCTCAGGTCTTGCTTCGGGTCAACACTGAGGGGGGTGAATTTTTTACTAAGGCGCCCGTTTAATTTTTAGCGGTGTTTGAAATTCCGTAAAAATTGGGGCGTGGTCTCTTGAGTGACACCTGGGCACTCTTCGTGGACATTCTGTGGGCGCTGCGTAGTCGTCTGTTGTCACTCAGCTCCTGCATCTTTTTCCATTTATTGGTTACAGAGGAATAAAGGAAGTTACACGCCAATATGGCGCTGGGTGAACGGCCACTTGAGCCTCAAATCAGCTCTTCAGAAACCAATGGGTGGCGTCACGGACACTATGAGTAGGGAGCAAATGCTACAAAACATGACAAGAACAGGAAGTCAATGAAAAACAACAAAAGGAAGCAGACACTTCAATATAAAAATAATCAAAATAAAAACATGGAGCATGACCTGATTGTAAACATAACAAATACTTTTGTCAGTCTTTATTTACCCTAAGAATAACTTGAAATAGTCAATTTCTATGTGTTGCATAGAATAGTTACTTGTGAATTGTGAGCATTGCAATGACATTTAGTGTATGGATCTTTAGAAGATAATATTAATTAAAGAAAAAACTTCATACATTTATTAGGTTATTTAAGGAGCCCTGGTAGTTTGAGGCTTTTGCCTTGTCTAATAGTTACGCCCACCTCTGGTTGCAGAGGACTTTGGGCATAACCATCTCTCCCAGTGTTTTGAGTCTTTGTCCGCAGGCCATACATACAACTGCTCAAAAATATTGAAGGGACATTTAAATCACAGAGAACAAAATGGTCTACAAATCAATCAACACACAGACATCTGTATTGGCCCCACATACCATATGCACTCACAACAATGTCTCTGCATGCTCCTGATCAGTCAGCAGATGGTTTCCTTGGGGATGACCTCTCAGATTTGGATCAGGGCATCAGTGAGCTACTGGTCTATGTTATGGGAAAATATACAATGGCATTAGAGTTAGGATTTTTTTTTTTAAATGCTTGCACTCATCTGAGCACTCAAATCAATATACCCATCATCATCTTGGACAACATCTTCATAATAAAAGAGCTGACAGTGATATGACAGTGTTAGCTGATTTGACAAATTGCAACACAGGCAAGAAAAGTGCCCCACATTTGTCAAATTTCCAGCAGGCATTGTCATCCACTCCATCTCTCTGGAATTTAGTTGTGACTGAAGGGCAGTTTTTGATTTATGCTCCTTTTTGGAGCCAAAGTGTTTCTCCCCTTTAGATTTAGAGTGTTCTGCAGTGTGTGAGAGAGCCAAACATTAGCAAGCTGCAGGCTTTTGGTCACCAGAAATGCATGTAGTGGCTGGGCCCTGACAGCAGAGTAATACATTCTGCCAGGGGAATTCAGACATGACAGGACCAAAAGGTTGCTTTTGCTGATGGCTGTCTGTAATAGCCCAAGGTCATGGCCATTGCTTCACTTCTGATGACCCAGACAGGCATTATTATTACAAGACAAGAATTTCAAACCCCTCATAAAAAGAACTATCAAGGGTATTTCTCCAAACTTTTAGCGCTGGAGGCCTGGATTGTGTAAAAATCAAGATTCCCCGCCCACTCCCCATCTGCCCCCCACCCCCAGTATACTTTCTCCCGACGTCCTGTCTTTTTTTTTCCAACGTAAATTCCAAACAATGGCACTTTTCATTTCAGTGTGACAGTGAGTCATTTTGAGAAGTATTTGATGAAGAGTGAGGATCCATAACATTGACAGCACCTTAAATATATTAATATATTTTTTCTGTGTGGGTTCCAAATAATTCAACTAATGAATGCTAATGGGTTGGAAAATAGCTTGACTTATAATGCTTGCAGCTTAGGGTGTTTTCTCTCCCTTCTCTTTCATAGTGTACTAATACACACTCCTCCTCATTAGCTTTTCTGCAGGTTGAAGGAAGTAGTAAGCAGGCCTTACTAGGCTAATTCTTTAAACATGTGAACAAGTCAAATGTCTAAATGATTAGTGACTCTTAATGTGGTGTTTAAGAACTGCCATCAGGCACAGTCATCCTTCATGTGATTGATGCTCTCTTTAAATTACCTCCTCCCATTGTTCCCAGTGCAACTTTATACAGCTTTGATTTGTGGACTACTACTGATATCCTTGCTTGTTGTAAAGCCTTGGAGATTGAAAAAAGGCCAGTAGGAGCTATCACATTTGTAGAATATTTGGAATCCATTTGCTCCATAATGAAGAATGTATGTTGCACTCTCAACTCACAGTCATTGATTCACAAACACTCATATAGTGCTGCTTACATTTCACACACTGCTGCTACATCATTCCTATGAATTAGGAATTCAGTAACTTTCCCAAGAACACTTTGGGATGCAGACTCAATGAGCCGGGCATCAAACCACTAACCCAAAAGAGTTGGTGTCAACCTAGGACTACTTCCTTAGCCAGAGCTATCACTGAAGCTGAAGCATAGCTGTGGCACTAGGGTTTGGACAGAATTGGCAGCAGGAGGTGGAGATCAGAGGATGGGGTTGGTTTTGGATTCTTGTTTTTCTGAATTCTGAGTTCTCTCTCTCTCTCTCTCTCTCTCTCTCTCTCTCTCTCTCTCTCTCTCATTTGTGTGTGTGTGTGTAGTGCAGGCGGCATAGCTGGTCTCCCCATGCCTGCATTCAAGGCACACGCACACCTGGCTTCAATCTCCAGCTCATCAACCTGACAATAAATCCTGCCAAATATTTCCCTCCCGACAATAGTAGTCTAGTCTTTTCTGGTGTGTGTTTTCCTGCAAGATTTTTGTTGCTGCCGGTCCACAGCCTTGGTGTTTTTCTGCTCTTGGGTTTTATTAACCTGTTTGCATTTCCCTTGTGTAGATGTGCCTTGCTGTACCAGCATCAGCGTTTTCCAGATTCGCTGTGTTCCTCCTCAGATCCAGCCTGTCCTCTACCTACTCCATGGATTCCAATCTACAAAGCCACTGATAATGGGGTATCGTCATACCTTAAAGAGCTAATAGTATAGTATCCGATCATGAGAGCATTCCACTCCAATTCAGACTTACCTGTACTCACTGAAGGTTTGGAGGTGGGCAGGAATTCATGTGTACAAATAATTGTACCAAAGATAATGTTATGTAATGTGATCTACTAAACCAATGTCCTATAAGCCACAGGTTTTATAACAAACTCAACACATCTCAGTGTTTCACATCCATTTATTTATCTGTGATAATCAGCCCAATGTCAACACTGCAATTTCCCTAACAAAACCCTTCTGAGAGTTAAACAATTTAAATCACAGGTATCTCATCTAGTACAAGCTTCCAAATCTGGATGTCTACCTGTAAACAGTGGCAATAAAGGCTTTCTATTCTCCTCTGCTCAACTTAACAGCCCTCTACTACAATGCATTCAATACAAGCTTGCCTTGTTCCACAGCTATTTTGAAGTGTTCCAGAGCTGCAGGGTCCTTATCATCTTCCTTAATGCATAGGTAATCACATGTGTGTCTCATCACTTCCACTGCTGACAGGCCAATCGGCTGGGCACTCCAAACATGGAAAACATCCTTTTTATAACATGTTTCTTCCACATTTTGGTTTTTATTCCTTACAAAGCCTGTGATGGACACCCTGTGAGACTACGTGACACTGATGGCTGGGTGAGGGCATCATTTCCATGAGTAAAATATCAAGCCCCTGTCAGACCTGTCAACGCTTTCACACACAATCACACGAAGCCACATGCATAAACTCAAAGCTTGCTGGGAAGCCTGTGTGATGCCAATGTCTCCAGATATGTTTTCATCCTTTAGTTCTCTTTTAAGTGCCCAAAAGGATAGAGTGTCTTGTGAGAGGCAAAAAAACATTCATATTCACATGTGAAACTTTGAAGGCTAGTGGGATGCTTACTATTGCTAAGTGGTGTTTAACCATTTGGCTGGCCAGAGCCCATAGCAAACCTAGAGAAATACCAGTATACCTGTATGAATGTGTGTGAGTGACAAAAACCTCACTGTGAAGCAATTTGAGTGGTCATCAAAATAAGAGAAGCACTATATATTTGTTATATTGATTGCCATTTCTGAATTATATGGTATAGAATTATTCAGATTTGAAATAGGATGCACAATACATCATAATTCATCTGTATCTAATATCTTATCAGACAAGCCGGTTTACCTGATGCTTATAAAAATTTAATAAAAAGGGACAAAAGGAATTTACAATGCCATTGAATGAAACTTGATCACGAACCAACTGATGAACATTACAAGTCTGTCAGTGTGTATGTCCATGCTATAGCAACAAATGTTGATGTGTTGCCATAAAGCCTCAAGTAGCTCTAACTACTTCTGAAACTTTGTTTTGTTGTAACCATATTTTTGCCCGTCACTGTCAAATTTTCAATGTGAAATAAGGATTCTAGCCACAACATATGTTAATGCAAAAAATATGGACTATACAAATACATTTGATTTAACTCGATCCTGAGTATACAATACCTTTTGAAATTTGATTCAGCTCCTCCTGTGACCCTCGAAAGAAATGTGATAAACGTAAAATACTGTAAATGATTCTGTGCTTATAAGCCTTTTTCATTAAAATAATTTATTGTTGTGACAAAGGGGGTGGAAGCTTATGCTTGCGTCTCTTCCCTTCACTCTTCTGTGAACATAAACATTTCCACATCTAACCCAGCGCTTAAGGAATCCAATGTGAATTGTAATGGGGGCTGCTTGGCTCCACTCGTCATACCTGTTTTCTGTGTATTTGGGTCTCTCATAAGGAAAACAACACAAATATTGATGCTTCTTGTTTGTGGACAAATGCAGGTGATGAGTTGCAAGGATAAGCAGTGGAGGATGTGGAAGGAGCTGGGCTCCAGGGTTATTTCTTTGGCCCAGTGGGAGGCTGCTGGGTAAAGCTTGAATAACAAATGAATATCGCTGAGAATTTGGTTAATCATCTCAGTCTGCTGCTGCTGCTGCCCCAGGACAATTGGACTTATCAGAGTGGGCGAGAGAGAGAGAGAGAGAGAGAGGGAGCACTTGAACTGCAGACCCCAGGCTCTAATTAACAGCAACCACAAATGAAAAGCAGCTGGCAATAATTACACAATTAAAGGGCCTTTGGGGGGGAAGAAAAGCATAATTTCTGTAGCCATCGTAATAAATCTTGTTCTGTCTTAGCCCATACGTTTAACATGAACTTTTCCTGAGCAGGTTAATGCATTACTCATATTAAAAACACACTATCCCTTTATGTTTTGCTTGGACCTGCTTAATAACAAAGAGTATAGAACGGGTGGCAAGCAGAGCACTGTACCCAGAGAACTGCTGCAGCATTAAGAGCTGACACCCTGACTTATTGCAAACTTTTCCTTCTATTTTCACTGCACAAAGCATATCTGGTGGGGATTTCGACTTGCTGTATCATATCATATTGTTGCTTGGATAAACTATACAAAGCCACCAATGTGGAAATACTTGACTTTGACTTTTTTTAAAGTGTTCTTCCTTTAGGACTGAACATGTCTGAGAGCGTGAATGAGACCCTGTGTGCACTGTATCTTACGAACCTGCTTCAATTTTACAATTAGCAATTAAAACCTCACAGTGAACATTTGGTTTTACTTTGGATAATTCCACTGAAGCTCATCAAAAGTCATACGGTACCTTTTACTCTGAAAACACAGCCACCAGCAGATGAGCAATTAAGCAATTACTGCCATCTCACAAAGTAAGCCATAAACACCTCTAAGTGTATTGTGAATGGGGACTGCATGTTCAATCATTTTTCTAAATTATTCAGACACACAAATAATTTGATAAAACGAGGGGCCATTACCACATCTTGTAATAGACATGTTACAATGATAAAAGCTCTAATTTATTGTTGGAGCACTTAAAAGGGTGAGAAAAGCCACCTCACCCACCCCATCATCAATCATGTGTCAGTTAAAAGAATTGTTATACTATGGGAGAGATACAAATACACAGGTTTAAATGCATGCTCCCTGACAGCTGGTTTTTCCCTGCTCCACGAATCTTTGCTTACTGATTTCACTTAGAAGAAAATTAGTCTCTCGCAGATGATTTCTCTTTTTGAATGGCGATCATTTTGTTGGCAAACACATGACTGGTTTGAAGCAGGGGGCAATTAAAAAAGACAGAGCATGTGAATCTGTAAAACAGATATTTGATTATGTTCAGATTTATGATTAGAATGTAGAGCAGGTTTCAAACATTGATAACATTTTCCAATAGTCAATGTGTTGATTTAAAACACAGGGGCAATCAGTACCACCGTTGAGTCAGACTATGTAGATTACAGAGACCAAGACAAAATCAAAATGATTTTATCTAGATATTTGACTTTAAAGTGTTTTCTTTTCTTCTTCACATCTTATAAAGATGTTTTGCTGTGTTATAGATACATTCAGGAAGTAAAACAGTATAAAGACACAGAAAGGCTTGTACATTAAATGCAGTAATTGTGGCTGGGGAAAAAAATCTGCAGCAGATTTTCAGTATTTATGTTTTTTTTGTGGGGAAGGATTTAAACAGTTCACATTCTCCTGCCTCAAACCAATTTAGCTCTGTACTGTAAATGAGTCGTCTGTTTCTGTTTTCTAACTGGCTTTGTTGACACATCAGCGTGCTGCCACACAAATGCAGATCTGATTGGGACCATGAATGTTCCAGTGCATTTCAAGCGTCTTGACAGACTTCAGGGTTAAGATGTTCTGAATTAGATTTGAATTACAACCACTAAATGCCCCTGTCAAAACGAATTATGGCTGACACTGCCCATGTGTGTTTGGCTGAGTCGGTCTTATAGGAGAGGCACAGCTTAAACAAAGACATACTCCAAAGACATTGCCCCAAAATATTGTCACCATGTGAAGGCTAACATGGAGGTATAGCCTCGCTCAGAATGCTTTTCAAGAGCCAGTCTTCAGCTATGACTTGGAAAATACAAAGCCTACAGCAAAATGTGCACAAGAGGAGTTGTTGGCATAATTTTTAATTGATTCACAATGTTAAATCATCAACAGTCAGTAGAACAGTCACAGTATTTCCCAC
This sequence comes from Pseudorhombus dupliciocellatus, assembly GCA_016785235.1. NCBI lineage: Eukaryota > Metazoa > Chordata > Actinopteri > Pleuronectiformes > Paralichthyidae > Pseudorhombus > Pseudorhombus dupliciocellatus. The sequence goes on from JAFBJW010000080.1 coordinate 52,890, forward strand.
TGTGATGACAGAGATGAGTGGTTTGTATGCATGTTTATTAAACAGTGGTTCATAAGGTTGTGTTTACAGGATGCATTTAAATCTCCTTCAGTGGCTGCAGATGCTTAAAATCACACTTCCTGACACAGTAATTGTTGTGGGGTGTTGGCGTACCTTTAAACAACAGTCAGCTTTACTGAGCAAAATGAAAGGATGATAAAATAAATTAAAATTCTTGTGTGAAAAGGTGAAAATAAACAGCACGCCTGAAATGGCACCAACAGTTCACAGAAAGGGACTCTGTGATTTCTCAGGCATCTGGACTATCAGATCTGACACTGTTTGGAGGCCCAGGCTCTCTCACCCCTTCTCTCAACCTAAACACATGGCTCAGGTGTAAAAGTTTTTACCTTCAGAGACTCAAAGTGGTTCTGAGTGTTCATGAACGGGTCTTTATGATGTAAAAGAAATTATGTTTCTTTTATTGGGGTTTGTTATGTTAGGTTAGTTAAGTTTTATTTCAGAGAAATCATAATAAGCTGAAATTCTGAAAAGTGCAATGTGACTTAACTCTTTGAGTTATTCTTGATCATTCTTGGTCATTCTTGATATGGAAAAAATTCATCCAGTTCGTTTGCAAAACCTTTTCACAACAGCAAGTGAAGTGATTTCAAATGAAATGTTATCCTGGCTTATTCAATAGTTAACCTATAGTTTGATATTGAATAAAACACAGTCATATCAACAGGAATAAAAATAGTTGTGTCACCGTGGGAGGTTCATTTACACTTGTTGTGATTATCTATGTGAATTATGAATTAAAACAGACTGTTACTATGATTCAGAACCAAAATATTAATTTTACATCGACCAAGCCATCCCTGCTGTGGTGTCTGATCGCTGCTCTATTGCACCGCTGCAACATCATCACAACAAACCACATGTGCACGCCAGACAGCTGAGACCCCTTGGCTCTGTAAACAGCATCCCCTCACCCCTCTACCTCAGCATCTACCGTATTGCAACTTCATGTTACAGAATGGTCTCTCTGTAAACAACGAAGCACTTCATGGTGGGCTGGCAGTAATCCAGTTTACTTCCTGGATAAAGACTCTCTTGTACCCTAACCATTTGACTGTGTCACCTTATCTGCTACTGCTACACCTTGCAATGCAAAAAGGACCTTCTTTTCAGAACCCCTAGCATCTATGCAGAAGCCTTCCAATGACCTGCACAGCTACCTCCCCTCCCTCGGTACATTGGTGTGCATTACATGCAGTAAGTGCAAATTAGGTTAGTTTGAAATATCCACGGAGCCAGGACCTGTGGGTCTCCTTATGAAGCATAAAAAAGGGAAACAGTTATTGAGTCATTATTATCCGTTGCAATGCAAAAGGGACCTTCTTTTCAGAACCCCTAGCATCTATGCAGAAGCCTTCCAATGACCTGCACAGCTACCTCCCCTCCCTCGGTACATTGGTGTGCATTACATGCAGTAAGTGCAAATTAGGTTAGTTTGAAATATCCACGGAGCCAGGACCTGTGGGTCTCCTTATGAAGCATAAAAAAGGGAAACAGTTATTGAGTCATTATTATCAGGGGTGGTATCAGCCTGGGGTGGACTGGACATACAGTATACAGTATGTGTGTGTGTGTGAGTGTGTTTTGGAGAGGATGTAGTGGGTCTGGACAAGTCTTAGGTAACATTTGAAAATTATTTCTATTTGAATGCTCAGTAAGTTCTATAGTAATAGGTGCATTGTATGCAGGGTGGGGGTAGTAAAAAGCCTTTCCATCTAAAAACACTTCATTAATGGCCTCACCATGCCACAGCTTTGCCCTTTTTGCTTTTCACAAGCTGAGGGTGAAAGCTGAGAGGCCTGAGCCATGTCAAAGCAAGGGGAGTCTTGATTTGAGTCTGTTTATGTTTCATCATCAGCTGGGTTTCAGTTTCCATCAGTGGTGGAGTTAGATTCAGCCAAATACCTTTGATGCTGTTCAGGGATATTTTCCTTTATCTGTTTTTATTTAGCCAACCAGGTTCTTTAATGTAAACTGAAATCATTACATTGGCCTCCAAATTACAATATAATATATTTGAATCTGCCAACTAAAGAGTTGGAGAGAAAAAAATTGTAGATGATCAGCTAGTCAGAAAGATATCGCCAACCTCCCTTCTCCCTGGTCTCATTGGTTTAATCAGCCCTCCCTTCATCTGACTCCTTTTCCACATATGCATCCTAACTCTGTCACAGACACTCGCCACATATCTTTGTTCTCCTCTTACTTCACGGCATATGCACAAGTCCTCCCCAGCTCTGTGTGCCATGACAGAGCCACTATGCAAGCATTAGAAAGGAAGTGGAAATCAAAGCACCTGATGACCTGTGCACTAATCAGCATGTATTGATACTATCTGTTGATTACTTCTGCAACCAAATGCAATTTTATTCAGACATTAATTAAATCCTGAATTTAGCAACCCTGAACAATCTTCTGTAAACTCCTTGAACCCTAACCCCCCCCACCTCCTCACCCACTACCAAGAGCTGCTTTGTCTACTACTTCACAAAAAGGACAGATGGTATATAATCCACATTCCCTTCCCCATCTTCTGAAAATACATTACCATTAACCACCATCTTCATACTCTATCCTCTTTTACCCCACCCCCTTCTCCCAATAAAGTTTTTTATGCTGGTAACTTCCACCTGCCCAATCACTTGCCCCCTTGACCCTATCCCTTCTCATATTTCTCCAGTATTACTCCTGACCGTCTTCCCACTCTCCTTCTTGATAACTCTCTTAATGAAGCAACAGTAAACCCTCCCCAAAGGAAACCCACTCTCAGACCCTTCCCTTTCTCTTCAAAGCACTTGGTGCACACCATCAACTCTTCATATCTTCAACAGAACAACCTTCTAAATCTTTACGAGTCAGGCCAACTGGAATGTCCCTCCTCACAGTGACTGAGCAACTTCACACTTCTAGAGCAGTCCCTCTCTCCTCTGTGGTCAGCACTATCCCTGCTCACATCCCAACTTTAATAACTGATTAATTTGGAGAGGATGTGGGTCAGAATCATTTCAATCATTCGTGTTTAATGATATTAAGTTATGCTTTCTTTCAAAATGCATATTCAATAGAGTTAGAACATAATACATCATTCCTATTGTGTTTATCCTATTTTTCTGAAGCAAATCACACAGACTAATGTTTAACATTAGTGAATGAGGTCCAGTGATACATCCCCATTGTATGATGTTTTATCTTTCGCTTTCACTACCTTGTACCAATGGAAACAGGCATAATTACAGATTGCATAGCAAGCATAGTTCATTCAAGAGCTCTAATATTGCATATTCATACTAGTCCATTCTACAGAATGCTAAAACTACTATTAACAAATTATTTTTAGACAGAGGCTCCTTTATATAGAATAACACTTGATAACATACTTGATGCTTTTCCTAATCCCTCAATGATATTTAAAATAACGCACTGACTGGCTGGTGAGAAATCTGTGCTCAAATCGACAACTGTATAATAATTTGAATCAGGCTGCAATTAACTTACTAACCAAAATGTCATGTTTTAAATTTTGGTATCCATTGGCCAGCTCATTTACCCGATGGAATTTGGTCAGGAGAGCCTAAATGAGTTGGTGATACCACACAATAAAACTTTTGTTTTGTCATGACACTTCAAATGGTAAGTTGTCTGTATTTATAGAGCATTTCTTTTCTTTTCTTTTCATTTTCGATGACCATACAAGGTGCTTTATACTTGTTTCCCATTGCCAACACATTCATACAGTGCTATTAGAAGCACTTATAGTCTGCTCTGTGTGGGTTGATTCAGAGTTCAGTATCTTTCCTAAGGACCAAATAGCTGTAAATTTGGTTTTGTTTTGTTTATTCACTCCAGTCAAACCAAACTTCATATCTGTGATAAGGGCCCTGCTCTGAACACATCTCTATAACCATATTTTATAGTGGTCACAGCAACTCCTAGTTGTGTCAGTAGGTACCCTGATTTTTACTCTGACATGCTACACCTTGTGTTCATTTGATCCACTTGATCCACAGCAATGCTGCTGATGACATGTGTAAACGTGCCTCCTCTCAGGCCTATTGGATAGGTAGCCTCGGGGTATTTGCATAACCTCCCCACTGTCGCCAGATGAGGGCCTCGTCATACTTGATTGCAAGTTGACGGATAATTACATTCAGCGTATGCCACTGTGCATGGTTTGCTATTTCACATATAAGTCCACATATATAAGATGAATGATAATTCATTCATTCATCACAATCCAGAGGTAAAGGAGAATTGAGCTGTTGTTTGCAGCTTGATAACACATGAGAAAATGACTTGACAGAACATATCAAAGCAGATAATCAACACTGTGCCAGCTTTCCTCAATGCTGGCTCTTCTGCTTTTTTGATTTGTTTTAACAGAGGTCACTTAGGTGGGACATTCACCCCCCTCTGTCTAAACAGTTTTTTTTCCCTCCAGCATTCAAATACTTTTCCTCTTTCCCACTTTCTGATGCCATAAAAATACTGAAATCAAGCTTGAGAGTAGAAGGCCTGGGTAACAGCATGGGAACGGTTGGAGAGGTGCTACATAATTAAAAATAACATTTCAGCTCCTGCTCTTGTCTATTTCCATTCAATATTACCACATCTCCACAGGTAAATTGCACCCTGTACTCCAGCAACGATGGTAATGAGTCATGGTTAGGCCTGACACCACGTCTCTTTGATTTAACTGAAATGAGAAATATGCCATCAACAGAGGGGACTCAATCATTGCAACTTTTAAATATGATATGAGCCCAGCAGAACTAGAGGGGGTGAATCACAGGGTAAAAGTATGATATTAGGTAGGCTGATGGAAAGGGATACTCACACCATTAGTTTGTGTGTGTGTGTGTGTGTGTGTGTGTGCGCGCGTGTGTTGTTAGAGTCATGTCAATGTTCCTGGAAGAAAACCTTGTACTGATAATAATAATACATCAGTTGGCCTTGGTTACAGGTTGTGGTTGTCATTGCATTTCACTCTCAATGTCTTCAAACTAATTGTCCATTTCATTTTAACACAAGCATAAATAAGATTTGATCTTCTCCTACAGCAACTTCAATTTTATGGACTCCAATCTGAATCTCAAGTGTAATCAAACCATCTGTGATCAGATGAGGTAAATTCAAAACATTCAATGTTCATCTGTCAAGCATAGTCAAAACACATCTCTTTCATAGGAAAAAGCAGAATATTTATTTAGTACATACGTATTGATCTCATATTTTCTAGATTAATCTTCTACTGTTCATTGGATAAGTTCGACCATTTGTACCAAGCCTTTAAAAATCAAACACCATCATAAATTAAAAAACTCATGACATTTTATTCAGTGGCAGATTTAGCAATTTGGAAACGATCTGTTATCTATTTTCTGGGATTTCAGATGAAGTTAATGATAAGACTCTGTTTTTAATTCAGTGAAAAGGTAACACAAAAGGACAGGTTATTCTGACTCTTATGACTGTGAGTTTGAGAAATAATAACTCATATTCAAATTTTTCTCTGACTTGTTTAAAATCATCATAATGGCTATCATGTGAGATACCAGTTGTGGCTCACTATGTTTGTGTGTACATGCATGCGCACACACACATAACATCCCCCTGTCACTCGCTCATATTGTGAGACCAGAGCAGAAAATGTGGGTTTGTATCGGGCCTTTTCTTAGAAGAGTTTTCTTAGAAGATTCCTTATCCACTCTAACTTGCTTTCACTATCATTAATAAACCCTCATCACAGGTTATCAGGACCTGATCAGTACATGAGGTAACTCAGTAACTGACTATACTGACTCTACCACATAAGGTGTGCACTCAGCACAACATGAAGTGACAGGTTTGAAGTGACCACAGTGACGCAGCGTCATGCTCTGACACCAAAGATACCAACAAAACACGAGCATCGCAATCATCTCAATAATCCAAATAAAAACAAACGAATGTGAATTTGGTCATTTTTATCCGTATGAACTGAACTAGTTATTTTTAAGTGCATATTGGCACAACACTTCACACTGTCTACACTAAAACTCACTTCTGTGGACACACTGATGGAATTGCCCATTGTAGAGGGGGGTTCCAGAGACACTAGTTAATTGTGAATTATAGGCATTCTGATGCTGTTAAAGCATATGGTTTCACAGGCTCTCTAATGACCCGCCACACACTGTTCTCCAAATTTTACCAGTTACCTTCAGAGTTCCAGTGATTTAACACACCAAAAAAAAATGTGATCTAAGGAAATATGAGGTGGGGAAAGTACAGCTTGTGGTCTATGAACATTCTTAGGTATTTGTAATCCTCCACAATGTGCGCCCCCCCCTACATTGGACCCACAGAGTATTTACTGCTGGAACATTTGTGCAATATCAAATAATCAATTTGAGTTTGACTATACAAAACATAAACAAAAAAAATAAGTAAATAAATATCTTGCATTGATATGAACAAAAGACTTAGACAAGAGCAAGAAATCCCAAGATCACTAGCTATCAGTACAAATGACTGAGAGAGAAGGAATGTCAACATTAATGGAGTTGTTCAGACAGCTACATGCAGATTAAATACAACACAGATATAGGCAGTGACAATGAATACTAAAATACCAACATTAAAAGAATGAAAGCAAGACAACTGAAAAGGGACAACAGCCTACTGCCCCCTTGTGGCCTGAAAACCTCCCCACAGGACATTTTCCACTGACAACATGGTAAAACATGGCAGGAAGGAACACAGAGCAGAATAAGAGATATAAGGGAAGTTTACCATGACATGGAATGAGAAACGGTATCAAAGACAGCAATTTAAAGACAAAGAACTAGCCGTGTGTCAACACTGACTGAGGACATGTGATCATAGTGATGAAAAGGAGAGTTAACACCGCACAGATCCCTCTAAAAAGGACATCCAGCAGACGAGGTCAGAACAACGCTCAGGCAATTGAGAACTGAAAAAAGATATGAATCATATAGCAACAGAAACGGAATACCATATAAGCAAATGGGAGAAAAGGACTGCAGTGGAGTAGTGCTCAGCAGATGACGGGTGTTTCCCCCGGCTATTTAGGCCAGGGGTCAGCAATGTTAAACGTCAAAAGAGCCCTTTTACCACACCACAGGAAAGGGGGGTGTCCATTGGCCGTGGTCATTAATTAATGATGCATCTACTGGTTCATTATTTTTACACTCTGTTTAAGTGGTTTCTCCCAGGGGGGCTTTTTATGCCATGGTAAAGAGTGCTGCAGTTTGGGAAGCCAGCAGCCCGCACCATTTACTGAGAACATCTAAAATGAAAATTTGGAAGACTGAAGAAAGATTCTAAGGTAGGGGGGCAGAGCTCTGGCCGCCAGCGGGTCACCAAGACCTCCCCCATCCCCTGGCTGACAGAAGTTCCTCCCTCTGTGTTAGATGAAGAGGAGGTAAAGGGAGAAAAGTCTCTGAGGTTGACTTACTATCCTGTGGGTAGAAATGGCCAGGGCAGCTCCTTAAAATGATAATTAGCTTGGCATTTTGAAGAATTCACTGGCAGGGTATACTGCCTACCGATTGCCCTCCGAAAAACCTCTTACAGCTGTGTCAGCCTTTTCAGATTGTAGACATAAATGGGCATAGTCTCTGACCTGCCACCTGCTAAAAAGTGAAACTAAGGCTCATAGTGGGCATCATCCTTCAAACGGGAGGAGCATAATTTGAGCTGAGGCGGGCCAAGTGATGAACGACAGCTGAGCTGCAGCTCAATAATACATGGTTAGTCCAGGCCAAGGAGCAAGTCTAGATGCTACCTGCTGCAACAGCAGGTAGCAACTAGCCAGTTAGCACTGTGGTATTGCTTGGCAACCTAAAAGTAAGTAAACCATCCACTACAACAGTTATAATTCTATGTAAAAATGTATCTTCCTCAGTCTAAGTTTTCACATTAATTCTATAAAGGTCTCATGTTGGTTGTTACTTGGTTGTCATACATGCAGGAAAAGCAAAGCAGCCATTGTCTCCGATTGGTGCATAAACAACATGGGGAGGGCAACCAACTTCTGGTTGGTCATAGTGAATCATGACCTGTGCAAGATTCACCAAAAGCACCAACATCTTTTCTTTTATCCAAAGCGACGTACAAGTTTAATGATGTTTGTGTTTTTCAATCTTTAGTTCAGATTAATTATTCTGCAATTCTGTTTCAAATTTTATTAAAGTTTATTTTTATTTTGTTTTCTTAAAATATTAGATTTCACATTCACATTGGACTATCAATTGAAGGGATAAGCAAATCAGAACAAACATATTACATTTACAAATGATGCCACTGTCTTTTTCAATACAAGGATGTTTCAAAGGTCAAGAAGAAATATTGGGGGGAGGTGGTATTGATGTTTGACAGCTATTTGGCGCCACCCAGTGTCATACATTTGACAAAAATATCGCTTGAAACACATGCCCTCAACCTTTTTCTAAGGTACACATCATGTTGGCCTTGATGTCGCAATTTGATGCAAACAACAGATACGGTGCAAATCACTAAGAGGGATTGTTAACTGGCCTGTTTTGATTAAAAAGCCCACTCAAACATGAGAAGGTGCAGGCAAAAAGAGGGTGCATCTGAATTGCCCTTTGGAGTGACTGGTTGTCTGTCTCTTTGTGTCAGCCCTGCAATGAACTTGCAACTTGTCCAGGCTGGACACCACCTCTCACGCAATAACAGCTGGGATTGGCTCCAGCCCCCCTGTGACCCAGTGGACAATGGACAAGCAGTTGAAGATGAGTATCATCAAATCTATTGGTCCAATTCTGCAGAACTGAAGCTGAAAAAAGTCATGTAATTTAATCACAACCAATAAAGGGTTAATATTTTTCCTTGATGTAATGAAGAAAGGAAGGAATGAATATTCAGAATCTTTCACCAGAGACTGTGTAAGTGGCAAACATTTTTTTCACAACTCCAGAAAATGAGATCATTAAAAAATAATAGTGTAAAAAAATAAAAAGTAAATTGTCCATGACTTGAAAAAGTAATCTATGCAATTTGGGAGTATTTGCAGAGCAATAATCTGGTTCACGACAATTGCTATTGTTCCCTTTAACCATTGGAGCCTTTTTGCTTTTTAGAAGCCACAGAAATGGCAGTCCACCCCTGCTACACAAATGATAACCAAGCTTAGTGAAATGCATGTTATGTGGCTGGTTGAGGCAATGGAAAGAGAACCCCAGCTGATCCTGGCTGTCATCTTCAAATATTCTGGGTTTCTGGAGCGTCTGAGGTAGAAATGAAGGAACAGCCAATCCTCTCCGTGGGCGGGGTAGGCAGCCTCCAATCCCAGCCGACCAAGTTTCCTACGGGTCTGCTCCTGCACACTCATGCATCAACTTACAGGCAGGCACAAACACTTGGTGCAGCCATAACAGGCAATTAACTTTAGACTCAGTTTTATATAGAATGGCTTAAAGCCCAGTGTTTAATTGTTGGTTTGATGGGTGCTTTCTGTCCTTTTCAAGTGTAGGAAATCAAGGGCTATATCAAATGTGTAGAAACTGAGCTGTTGCAGCACAGTGGTGGTCATCCACTGAACAATAAATATTTTAGCTCCTGCTAATATGAGTCAATGCTATCAGCCACACTGGAGCTAAAGAACTGGGTTGCAGGATGAACCGTCTTTTTCTGAGTGCACCACCGAAAGTGCAATGTTTGTTCTAGAAGTTTTCTGGAGGCTGGTGAAAGGAGAGCTCAAGCAGCAGCTGAAATCATATACAGAAGAATTTAATGTAGACCTGATGCATCAAGGAGACCAGAAGGTGCAACAATATACAAACGCTACCAGTGCAACATGAAGCAGTTGTCACTCTCAAGTCTGAAGATGTCTTCCACAGTGTCCCCGTATATCTTCACAATCTCATGGCAGCCATTCTGAAAGCACATCAATGAGTGGCTACAACTGCTGCCACTCTCGGTGTTTGGGTCCTGCTGGATACTGGTGTAATACGCAGAAGAAGAAGCTGAAGTCTGGAGCGTCTGAGGTAGAAATGAAGGTCTCTAAATGTAGCCAATAAAATGTCCATTATCTATAACCTGACCTTGTGTACTGCCTAGAGAGAGAAGGATGGATAAATTAAAATTGCATGCCACAAAACCTAGCTCTCTGATGATTAGGATTTTTGAGAGGGACTATCAGATGTCAGGAAGACTACCTTTACTGTCAATACAGCCAATTGCTGATAAGTCAGTCTCTTTCTTCTTCTGTAGGCTCTGAAAGAAAAGTAGAAAAACACATTATGTTGAAACACAGAGTCTCATTCCCCTATAACATGTATCAAGGAAGAATCTCTCTTTGTCATTTGGTATTTGGTCCTCAGCTTTCTGTTTTCTGGCTGAAGAAGATTTCATTTTAATGGCTATTGGACACTCAGAAATGAAGTAGCTTCTAAAGCCGACAGCCCTGTCAAAGATATGACACAGATTGTACTGGTGTAAAATTGCCCGTGCTGACTGCCGTTCATCACTGAATTCATTTAGATCTGCTCTGCTTGTGTTCCGCCACTCAGCACTTAAACATCACTTTAAAGGAAAACAAATCCATGCTAAAGTAATGGTCAAACAATTCACCAACCAATCAGTCCAGTTTGTTCATCCCCGAGATGACCACATTCCAATCAATTGCCATATGAAATACTCATCAGCTTAAACTAAAAACAAAACAGAGTAATTGGAATATCATACATCTGTAAAATAATAAAAGTCTTGACTGCATCTGAATGAGAAAACATAACTAAGGATATGTACAGTTAATGCATCGAGCAGTATCTTCATTTAGCCTGTGGCAGGCATTTAGCTAAGATGATAATTATATTTTATGAAGCACTGGACTCAAGCTAAACGTGCTTTACCGGATAAAATTTTATTTTCATTCTTCTCTACACTTCAGCAGGAAAAATCACTTTTCACTAAGCTACATTTAACTGGCAGCAACAGTAACTATCCATTAATAATTTACATAAAACAACCCATAACAGGCTCACAGGAGACCTGTTATGGGTTCTTTATTACTTAGATGGAAATGATCTATTTTTATTGTTGAGCTGAGAGAGAGCTCACCAACACTCTTCAAATATTAGATTACGGTAAGTAAATACGATGACTTCTTTACCTTTTTTAGCTGTGTCCCATTTCTCAATTTTCATATCCATGTCACTTCGACACTACTGTCAGTTACACAAGAAAGCATAAACACATCAATTCATCCTCAGCATTTGTTAGTTTACTCAATTTTGCATTAACAGGAAATAACATCCGTCTAGCTTACTGATAGAACAGACACATTCTAGGAAACCCCTGGCAGGGTGCTAATCGAACTTTGGTGCACTACTGAGTTACGACAGATGAGATATTTATTTTTACAAAATATTTTGTAAAAACAGTTATTTATTTAAAAAAGGGAAAAGTGACAGCCACAGTTCACAGAAACAGGCTACCCAGTGTAGACTAAAACTAGGCATGCTGTGAAGACAACCAATTACACTTTACTATGGTCTACTATTTATGGAAAGGAGCAATTTTGAGTGAGATTTGCCATTGGATTCCTTATAGAAGCTGGGGTGTTTGAATGGATGTTTCAAATAAACAGTAACAAAGAGCATGGGAGTATCGCTCGGCATCCATTTATAAATAGTCAGAAGATTGTTTAAGGCAGGACACCAGTCTGCATGACATCCATCCGTTTAGGCCAAATTTCCAAGATCCTTAATACATTATTTTCTTCAAGAGGCAACATATTTCTCCCTCCCCTACCATGCCAAAACACAGGTTCGTCTCCTAAGCTTATATGGCATTTATATATACCCACCATGTGAATCCCTTTCACACTGAAATGAGGTAAAACATGGTGCCCCAGTGCAATAGTCAATTGTGCTACATGTTCAAGGAAAAAAAAGAAAATATGCCAGTACAACAAAATGTAGTCCATTCTGAATCCTGAAGCATTTCAACTCCAGCATTCCTCAAAGCAAAAAAGACAGAAGCATGTTGATACTGATGCCACTTGAGGCTGACAAGGTTATTTGTGACCCTTATTTTCACCCCAAATAAAAAAACAGAATGTTTGTGCATCCTTACTTTTGATTTAATATTCTTTAACAGCATCTCTGTCCCTCCCGTACAATCGTGTGTTGTGTGAGTCAGACTGACACCACAGAGGATGTATGATGGATTGCCATATCCACCCAGGATCTTAAGTCATAAGTCATAATATCATAAAAAGGAAACTGAGTTCTTCAAACTTAAGAGGGTCAGACACCTGCTTGAGAAGTCATGAGAGATTGCACTCCATTTGTGAGAGAGATAGACACACTAACAGACAAACATGGGTATACGGATAGATGTACTTTATTCAAACTGGGAAATGCCTCGATGTACCCAAGTTTCATGGAGTAACTGAAAATAATTTTCAAAATTCACACTTAAAGACTCCCATGGTCTCTTCAAGAGCAAAAATTATAATCCGAGAAATTCAGCTGCCCCAACAAATAATAAAACAATTTATGCTTCTGAACTGAAAACATGAGCCTACACTGACGTTTTCAAACTACAACATGAACTCAAATGCAGAAATTGTGTATTCAGAGGTTGAAAATAGTTGTTCTTCATCTTAATAAGTTATGATTTTTTAAAATCTGATCAAATATTGTTCTGATGTTTTGTATGCTGTATAATTATAAACAGACCAAACCAAGACTCAGATTAAACCTTGGTAACTGACTGGGTCCAGCCCAAGTTGCTGGTTTTCTGATTCATTTCCTTGTTAAAGGAAACGGCATAATAAACAGGACCAAACCATGCTGTATCTGGCTTCACTGAAATAAACTGTTGCAAACTGCAAACATAACTCACACTCATTTAAGAACATGGACCCTGTGAGCACAATATTAAATAGCATAATAAAGACTTTAATAGTAGATTCAAGTTGCACAACATAAGGCCCCAAGTAATAACCATAAAACTGCATAAATAACCACTTAATTGAAAAACAATGTATCTGTTGCACAGAACTGGAGTCTTTTACTTCACTTTAGATTTACTTTATTATTAACATACTCCAGGAGAAAGTCAAAAGCTGACTGACAACCTTGAGGTCAGCAAAACAGCTTAGAACAGAAAAGAATCATCAGGAACAGGTTTCTCTTAAGACTCCTTCAATAATAATAATAATAATAATAATAATAATAATATACATATTGTATATATAAAGAGAGAATCATATGATTATAATGGAAGGAGTTTATTATTTTATCGTGTATAAACATTTAAATTTTTTTTACTTTTTCTGAAGACTACAAAAGGCTTTCTGGGGAGGATAATGATGAATCAAAGTAACGTAGAGGGCGGCAACGCACCTATAAACTGGATGCCTGCCTCCAGTCAAACCAACAGAAATCTCTTTTCCTCACAAAGAAGTGAGGAAACCTGAGGACACTGAAGCAGGACTTTAAAGGAGCACCTGGATAAAACATCTGATCCAGAGAAAGCTGATCCATTAGCAATAAATAACGCCCATTGCACATCCAAAACACGTAATAATCTGAGCCCTCCAAAATGGAAGTGGGTCTGTCAACATTGACGTGGGCAATAACATCAACAGCCCAAGACTTGAACGGTGTCCCGGACAGGGGATCTAAGAATGCTCCTCATGCTCCACGTTTCTTTAGTGAGTGGGTGGGTGACACAAATTATATCCAAAGCTTGGCGCAGAGCTGGAGGAGTAGTGATTCCAAAAGAAGAAGATTCAGCCTAAAACATAGGGCCAACAGTCAAGGCAAGATATTCTTCAGCATCAAGCCCCAAAAGCTGACAACCTGTCTGATTAAAAAACAGCTGGTGACATCGATCCAAGATGCTTCAAGTCAAAGGTTCTCTGGGTGCTGACTACACACTAGCATGACCTGGCACCTACTCACTCAGCCAAGAGTGAGAGGACACATCATCATCCTTACGCTTTGTGTCAGTACCACAGAGTATCCTCTGGGCTGTTTGAATGCAATTTTGTTTCACAGCATATTTTGGAAGTGGGCTCTCCCCACCTGCGTTCATTATGGCAACAAAGAGGATTACCAGAGCTTTAAAAATTGGTAGTAGCAACAAACGTCTGGTTTGATTAACACAAGTAAAGATCCACACAGGGCCACAAGACTGCTGATGATGCCAAGGTGCACAGCCAGGTTATGTGCTTATCATCTGCTGTGTGCTGGTGACACCTCTGTTAACATCTGTTGGTGACCCTCATTGACCTTCACAATGCTGCCACTTTTCTGTTTAGAGCTAGATTTGCTGCAAGTTCAAGGTCCCCTTTCACATCAGCACAGCCACGGTTCATTACCAAATGAGGAAGCTTGTTTTACCTGGGTGTTTAGCAACTTTTGGACAGTTTGTCAACAGCATTAAGTCTGTTTTAACCGTGTTTATGGATTGAGATGATCAAATGTTGAATTCATGAAGTTCCCTGTGTAGTCAATGCTCAGATCGATGAAAACCCAGCCTATGCCAACACTAATCTCCCACAGAGAAGGAACTGACCATTCAAGACGAATCAAGAAATGTTGATTTAGACAACTAGATGTCTGTTGTATACTGGAAGCAGACTGCCATCTGCCACCATCACTCCCAAAAACTGAATAGCAGTTTTCTCCATTAATGAGCACTGAGCACAATGTCCTTTGAGGTAGAGTATTGCAGTAGGAATATGTGAATTAGATAGAACATTGCTGATATAACACGCTATAGGAACAGCATAACTATTGTCAGCCAAATTCTTATTTATAAACATAGATTGGAAAAAAAACAGAAGTCTTTTCTTTTTCCACTGCCTATTTTTTGGTAGTATATTTAAAGTTAAAGAGTGCAATCTGATCACTTCTACAAGCACTGACCCTCATCTGATAGATTCATTCTGTTCAAAAAAAAATCTAATAACCAAAAGAGATGAAAGAGTGCAGTGAGTACATTTCCTATATCCTCGCAAGAAAGAATCCAATCTTTTACAGATTAAAGGTTGAGAAACAGGATCAATGAAATCAAACAGTTTTTTTAAAAAAAAAGTATAATAAAGAGGTATTATAGTTACAGTGCAAAAGGATGAGAAATTCAAGCTTGATACAAAAACATAGCACCAAACAAAATAAATCTGAAAAGAAAATGCATGCAATTAACTGAGGTATTTGAGTGAAAAGGGCTAATTGATAAAAAAACAAAAGACATTTAGTGAGAGGCAAAACTTCAGAAATGTAAAAAAAAAAGGCTGGTATCCTTATCCCTAGGAATCAACTTAGGCCTTAAAGTATCAAATTTGCTATCACTTTGGTTGGTATGGGATGTGAGGAACACTAGGGTACTGAAATGAATTTTCTATATTTATAAAGATTCTAGATTATAAAGAGCCAATTGTTGCAGCATATTTTTCTTCTGTGTTGAAAATGAGTTGTTCTATGGAAAGACAATAGGTGTATAAGAATTCATATTTCAACCCATTCCTACAATAATGCCATAGAAGTCTACTGTTGCTTTCATTCACTTTGGATACATCCATAGAACATATATAGAAACAATTCCATGGTTTATAACTAAGCTACAAGAACATGCAACCCCAACTGCAACTAAAAATGCATTAAAAGTACAGTAACTGGGAATGTTGAAATCCTTATCCACCTTGCATTATGAGGGTACTTTTAGCATCAAAGAATACCATTTACGAATTTAATTTTTTATATATTGGCTACAAATAAGATTTTGGTGTCAGTGTAACCACAAAGTTATCAATATAACAAATTCTAATAAGTGCAAAAAATATTAAAATACCATTTAGAATACCCATTCAAGACAGATTTCCCAGAGATCTCTGTTAGCCATGTCTGCCATTAGCGTTTCAAAAACACTTCTAAACTGATTGGCACTAGTGCAGAGGCTGAGGAGTTAAGTTTTAGATTTTATTTTTTTTCTTACCTACTTTGATTTACAATTCGATTATACTATGTACAGTCTAATACTACACAATAAGCAAGTCTCAAATCACTGACATGAAAGTTAACAAAAACTGAGAAATAGGATACTGTGACCTCACCCATTTTTAAACAATTAACTAATGTTAATAAAGTACTCATCTGATTACACAAAGTAGAGGGAAAGTAAAGATTGTGTTTGCGCAAAAAACCCCAAAACAACTAAATAAGTAAGAGAGTCTATTGTGAGCTCAGTCTGCTTCCTTTTTTTCATCTCCACACAGTTGGCCTGGCTGTGCCATTGCAGGCTGAAGATGCAGGGCTTGCTTTAGTCTGTGTTGGGAAGTTGATGTTGCGTTTTCTTCTGTAGTGTCAATTAGCTTAGGTGCTAATACTGAGCTAGGAGAAGGAGCTCAGTTATTGACCTGAGGTTGATTGGCTTTGAGGCTGCGCAGAGCTCGTCTTGCCGCTGCTGACTTGGCGATCCGGTAACTGCGGCCAACTCCTTTAAACTTGCCCTTGCCAACTACCTCCACTGTCACTCGCACCTTTCCATCATATGTTCTCTCTGCAGGGCTGCAAACAGAGGGGAGGAAACAGGATGAGAAAAATAATAGTAGACATTTACAAATAAGGGAGATGGTTTTATTGAGCGTTATGTGTTAAGCTAAATTTCTCAGGTTACCAAAATATAAACTAATATTTTCCATGATTATGAATGAACATTTAAGTCAGTTCAAACTCTCTGGATGAAACAGTCTTACATTACGAACACAGCTTTAAGGGTGTTCACCGTGAGCTGACAACAGTGCAAACTAATTTCATATGAACCAAACTTGCCATTTCCACTTTTTCTTGAACTGAAGTATAACCAGAGGCCTATTTCTTGAAAATTTGGTTCATTTAATGACTGATTACGGCCTGTTGAATATTCGTTCCCACTTGAATGAAATATTGCTGATATTAGCAGGAACCCTCGTACACGCCAATTAAAAGTATCCTAAACATGCTCAATAAAGCCATTTTCTTACATAATAATCAATACAATTATCCTCCACAATATTCAGAAGAGAGTTGATGAGATGGATTATTTTAGCTAAGGGAAGGGATTATTTATACAGATTTAACGTATCCATCACAAGTACATATCTAACCTAAACCAAATTCTAAATTATATAAATTATAATCTTAATCATAAAATCCAGTCTTAACTAGGGCTGAACAATTTTGAAAATAGATCCTCAATATTGCAATATTGATTTAATATGCGATTATCTTTTCAAGGTACTCTTCTCTTTTTCATCAAACAAGCAATAAATCAATCTGTATTACACAAATGTTTTCTTATAGGCTAGAGTTATGTTAAAATAAAGGTAAATAATTTTTTGCAGTAATTGGCCACATAATTTTATTTAATGGCAAGAAGTGACAAGCAAAATTTGTGTTTTAAGCAATTCAACGTTCATTTCTAGTCTTAACTTACAAAATGGCACTTACACTGGCACCATTGTAAAAGTCTTTGCAATTATGGACTCAACCAAAATTTGTCCACACATGCATAAAGGCGATGGACTACAGTGTCAGTGCTGATCTACCTGAACTTGGCAGTTTCCGGTTCCATCTCCAGGAGCTCCCTCACTGGAGAGCGTGGCACATTGGCAGAGAATTTCTCTGTAATTGAGATGAGAGTCTCATCAGAATTACATTCTTCAACGTATCTACTGGACTACAAATTATCCTGCTAGCATGCAAATAGTCTTAGACATTTATTTTCATTGCACACAATGAAGTGTGTGTGTGTGTGTGTGTGTGTGTGTGTGTGTGTATATATATATATATATTACTAGTGCATTGAAATAGTCAGAATCTAACTATAACATTTGATAAAATAGATGCGCTCTCTCTATTCCTCACCTATAAGTGGCCTCATCATGGGATAATAAACTTGCCAAACCATCTCCAATGACATCCTGCTATCCATGTAAATTGCTCCAGCCAGCGACTCAAAGATGTCCCCCATAGCCTTAGGAACCTCAATGTCCTCCTCCTTCTCCTCGTCTTCCTCAGAGCGTCGCAGCTAGGAAGAAAAGGACACAAAGCAGCTGGACTGAGAGCTGAAGCCTGGAGGACACACCAAATTAACTTCAGATGTTCAGTAACGATAAGAAGCTAAGGAAGTAGAATGTAGAAAAGCATCTGCTAGAGGCAGCAGGTAACATGTTTTCTAGAAAACAATAGCACAGGGTTAAAGGTAATAGCTAAGTATAATGGCGAAGCTGAATCAAAAGCTGTCTGTCCATAACCTGATGTCATTAGTCTGTCATGACAGGAGAAAATACTGACACCAATGTCTGTGTTCTGTCTCACGGTGACTTTGCTGTTCTAAACATTACTATTGTTCTCTAGAAACTGCATACAGTTGTTGTAATGTTGGATGCTCCAAATAAGGTGCATAAACAAAACACTGTTGTTGTAATTAATCTTACAACAGTAACATAGATGATTAATGTGTAACGTCATTCTTATTCATGCCTTGAAGATCCTCTTACCGAGGGGGAAACTGAATGGCACCTTTACGCTATGACAGCCCCCATCATTGACTTGAATGTATTCATAAATACCAACATTAACACAAACACTAAATAGAAACATCTTCTAATATTAACAATGACAGCACTAGATCATCATCAGATTTAGGCGTTAGTATGGCTGGAGCCTTCTTCACCAAATGTAGACTCCTAGGGAATGTAGTCAAGCTAAAATTATAGGATTTGGGGTTACTCTCTGAAACCTTTTGGAAACCCTGGTTAAGTACAGACAACTGATTTTGAATTGGGACCATTGGGTCATTGAAATAATTTCATAAACATAAAAGACATTTGTTTTTGGGAAGATTTTTTTTTTTTTTTTTTTTTTTTTTATTGGTGGACATTTTTACCGGGGAAAACAGCAGCAGCAGCAGAGATTAGGATTCTAAGTACAGAGCTTTGTTGTACACTTGGAAGAAACAGCTCACCTCAGAGTCCATGCCTTGCATCTCATTCTTCTCCAGCTGAAACTGCACAAAGTCGTCAATGACCTGGAAAAGTTCCGGTGAGATGGCCTTGAAGTACTTGTGGTAGTCATACTTGACAGCCAGAGAGGCAAAGATGGTGTTGTTAACGAGTGCCGAGCGCAAGTCAGTCAGCACACCAGGAGAGTGCTGCCGTGGGTCTTCATAAAGGTGCTTTGTTATGAGGTAGTCTAATATTGCATCTCCAAGAAACTCAAGCCGCTGGTAACAATCTGGAGAAGGAACAAGAAAGTGTGTGAAAGGTGTGATTTTAAAAAATGTGAAAAAATACATTGTCAAGATTTCAAGGATCAAGGATTTGGATCTGCTTAAAAACACCAACAAACAAAAGAATAAACATAAGAGCTATAATGTTCAGAAGCCGCCATATTTTTCTATACCCAAAATACATTATTTCAAATTTTCTCAATTGTGCAAAAATCTACAATAAAAATGCTGGGAGAAGGTGTGGTGAATTCTAACCTGTAATGGTGTTATAATGGTACGATGCATGGGTAAAGGCTTGCAGGAGGTAAGCCTTATTCTGAAAGGTATAGTTGATCTTTTTTTCAAAGTTTTCAAAGCCAGATATGAGGTGGCTTAGAGTTTGTGCTGCTTCTGGATGCTCCAACAAGCAGCGGGGTGGGATCTTTAACCAGCCATAACACAGATCAATAGATGCTGTCTGACAGCTCTGCTCCAGAGTGCCTGTGAGGCTCCCTCTCTCCAACGGTAACACCTGTGGTAAAAAAAAAAAAAAGGGGTAGTCATGCAGTTACTGAATAATGCAACATTATAGTAAATAGGCTTATTCCTATCATGACTCATGTCTGTGAGGTACCTGCAGAGCTTGAGTCAGGTCATGGTCATCCAAACTTAGCATTAACACATATAGGTGTTAGGTCCAGTGTGTAAGATGTTAAATTAACCTAGTGATATTTCACTGGTGCGATTCATCTCAATTGTATAAATTGCTTTTTTCTTTACCACAGAATAGTAGTGGCAGGCCATCAGGACCAGCAAGTCTCTGCTGGCCTGATCATCACCAGAATATACATTTTATTTTGAAATATATTTTCACATAAATGTTTTATATTATTCCCCATAGTGTGTTGTCTTCATAGCTTCCCTCTGTCGCGCTGCCTCCATCTTCGGGTCAGGATTCTGGGGGCTGGCCTAGAGCTTTTACCCAAACATATTTTAGCTGTCATGTGTCGCTAGGGTCGGAGAAATCTGCCCTCAGGCCGTTACAATTAACAGCACAGGTGCATGTAGCTTAAAGTGAATGGAAAGGTAACTGTGGTGTTAACCAATCAGATTTAGAGTTGGCAACACAGGGGCCAGCTAGCAGGTGTACGCCAATGCCAGCAGGTACACATATTTTGAAGGGATACACAATAATGAGAGGCAGAGCTAGCGCGCTGCACCTGACGGTGTGGCCACCCTGAACGAGCTAATTCTTGTCGATCTTCCTGTAGATCTTAGTCAAAGATATTCTTACAATGCAATTTTCAAGATGGACTTTTAACAAAAAGCGAGACATGGTAAAACAAGAGGTCGACTAACCCAATGCTCATGAGCCTATCACCGCCAGGGAAAGGGTTTGTCTGCCACTCTCAAATCAGTAGCCATGAGCAGTAACCCTGGCTCACAGCCTCAGAGAGGAAGGCCTGTTAATTGCAACTGATCGGTGAACGGACTCAAGTAGACTTGTTGAATTGTTTTTCTTTTCTTATCTTCAGTGAATCGTTGATGTGTCTTAATCGTCACGTTTCTTAAATGAATCTGCTTTGGATGTGACAATGCGCCATTTAGTGATCAAACTTGTTTAAGCCCACATACATAGGTGGACATAACACAATGGGAATTTATTGAATTTAAATGTTTCTGAAATATTAATATAACTCTACAGTACTCGACTATATGGAGACAATGCAGCACTCAGTTATACTGCATTTCTGTCTAAATGTAGAGTGTAGGAGAGTGTAGTATTCTGGTTTTGGAGCAAAATAAGTGATGATTATTGTATTGTTGGTTTTGAGATGACTGGTCACTAGTGAGCGAGTGAGTGTGAGAGAGAGAACGCCACCTTAGCTATTTGCTGTAATTACGTTGATTATAGTTTTGCAATATAGTTTCTAGAGCATTATGACAGCATTAAGAGGTGCATTCATTCAGGCAGGACTGTGTAGGACATCACTGAAAACCTAGGTGTGCAATGCATGGCCTGCCAAAGTAGAATGGGGCCCTTTTATATCTACATGGAGGAGAGGACTCTATGAGTCCTCCACAAACAAAGTACCACAAATCTAGAACATTATTTTTTTTTTTTAAGGCTGCATGATCTCAGCATCTCAATAACTCGGAGTAGAGTGGGATGTCACAGCTTACCTTGAGGCCCAATGAGCAGAGGAACATCTGGGCAGCTCTTTCTCCGCAGCTGGTTAGGTAGCATCCAAGCAGAGCCTCTACACAGTCAGCAATGCTCTTGTCCGCGATACACTGCTCTGTGTGTAGGTCGTAGGAGATTGACTGCTTGCCAAGCTCTACTCCACAGTTCTCCTCTGATGGATTCCAAAATCCCACCACAAAGTCATCTTCATCTCCAGCCTTGCTGGGGTCCAGGTAGCACATGGCATCCCACGAACTGTAGTCAAATTCTTCAGCTAAGGTGCCACTTGCTGCCGGCTCAGAGGGGTAGTGGGCTGAGGAGGTGTGGGGGGACTTCTTGGGAGCTTTCCATTCATATGGAGACTCCATTACGGGTGAGGAAGCCGAAGCCATAGTGGGAGATGGAGGGAAAACACTCAAGGAGATCTTCTTCGCAAATGCACCAGAGCCCAGCAACATATTATCAATAAATTTAATGTGTTCCTTATAGTACTCCAGGTCATCTTCCATGTTGCCCTCATTTGGTTCATCTTTCAGCATTACCTCAACATCGTCAACCATTTCCTCACCCTCCTCATCGTTTTCATCATACTCATTCTCAGATTGCCCATTGATAAGAAGCTCTTCTTTGGCCTGGATGATTGCAGACAGACAGACAGAAAAGCAGACAGCATGTAAAAAGTGGTTTCACAGCCACACTGGTTTTTACGATAACAAAAGAGGTTAGTATCAATACTTTTACTTAGTGTAAAGTGCCCGCCATGTGCCCGCCATTTATAAATCCATGATTAGGCTTTCACAACTTCAATATTCAAGTCTCTGGAGTGTTAGGAATGGAGCAACAATTTGTGCTTGTATGTCTGTTATGGATATTTTAATGATGCACAGGAGATGCTATGAGTGTCAGGTCTGTAGGGTCATCATTCACATGTGTGTGTGCGCACACTCCATAAACACTCAGCCACATTCTTACCCCACTAGTGAGTGCAAAAGTGACATTTAGGCTATAAACACGGTGTAAATGAAATCAAATGTGTATGCTGGGGCTTAAGGAAACTAGGATGACACCACAGGATCATTATAGAGGCACTATGGTTGCAATGTTTTCATTGCATCCCTGCAGCAGCATAGTGGTGAGTAGATAATTAGTAAATCAACTGTAAGATCACCACTCCTTGAACTGCCACCTTACTGTGGTGTAGGGGTTTGAGAATCCGAATGATCCGAGGAGCTATGTTGTCTGGGACTTAATGTCCCTGGTAGGGTCTACCGAAATATTACAAAGACGTGTACGTCGCCCGGAATGGCGTTACCGGGGCCCCGCCCTAGAGCCAGGCCTGGGGCCGGAAGGAGGAGTGACGTGGGTGCGGCCTCCAGTAGGCTCACCACCCGCAAGAGGTCTCAGAAGGGGCCGGTGCAGTGCAATTTGGGTGGCGTTTGTGGGCGGGAGCCCCGACGGCCCAAACCCTGGACAACAACCCTGGCCATGGGGACATGGAATGTCACCTCGCTGGGAGGGAAGGAGCCTGAGCTTGTGTGAGAGGTGGAGTGATACCGGTTAGAAATAGTCAGGCTCACCTCCACACACAGTCTGGGCTCTGGAACCCAACTCCTTGAGAGAGGCTGGACTCTCTACTACTCTAGAGTTGGCCACGGTGAGAGGCGGCGCAGGAGGAGTACTGGAAGGGGCTCCAACGGGGGGACTCCATTGTCCTGTTGGGGGACTTCAACGCTCCTGTGGGCGACGACAGTGTCACCTGGAGGGGCGTGATCTGAACCTGAGCGGTGTTCTGTTATTGGACTTATGTGCTAGCCATGGTATGTCCATAACGAACACCATGTTCAAGCATAAGGGTGCTCATCAGTGCACATGGCACCAGGACACCCTAGGCAGGAGGTCGATGATCGACTTTGTAGTCGTTTCATCCAGCCTCCGGCCATATGTCCTGGACACTCGGGTGAAGAGAGGGGCAGAGCTGTCAACTGATCACCACCTGGTGGTGAGTTGGGTCCGATGGCCGGGGAGGAAGCTGGACAGACCTGGCAAACCTGGCAGACCTTAGCGTACTGTGAGGATCTGTTGGGAACGTTTGGCAGAATCCCCTGTCCGGAGGACCTTCAACTCCCACCTCCGGAAGAGCTTTGACCGGATCTCGAGAGAGGCTGGAGACATAGAGTCTGAATGGACCATGTTTTCCACCTCCATTGTGGAAGCGGCTACTCGAAGCTGTGGCCGTAAAGTCTCCGGTGCCTGTCGCGGCGGCAATCCCCGAACCCGGTGGTGGACACCGGAAGTAAGGGATGCCTTCAAGCTGAAGAAGGAGTCCTATCAAACCTGGTTGGCACGTGGGACTCCTGAAGCAGCTGATGGGTACCGGTAGGCCAAGCGGACGGCAGCTCGGGCCTGGGAAGAGTTTGGAGAGGCCATGGAGGATGACTATCGCTCGGCCTCGAAGAAATTCTGGCAAACTGTCAGGCGCCTCAGGAGGGGGAAGCAGCACCCAACTAACACTGATTTCGGTGGGGGTGGGGAGATGTTGACCTCAACTGGGGACATCGTCGGGCGGTGGAAGGAATACTTCGAGGATCTCCTCAACCCTACTGTCATGCCTTCCCTAGAGGAAGCAGAGGCAGGGGACTCAGAGATTGACTCGTTCATCAGCCTGGCCGAAGTCACTGAGGTAGTTCGGAAGCTGGGGTGAGATGAGATCCGCCCTGAGTACCACACTCCTAAGCCTCCCGGGAAAAGTCTATTCCAGGGTACTGGAGAGGAGAATTCGGCTGATAGTCGAACCTCGGATTCAAGAGGAACAATGCGGTTTCCGTCCTGGCCGTGGAACACTGGACCAGCTCTATACTCTCCATAGGGTGCTTGAGGGCTCATGGGAGTTTGCCCAACCAGTCCACATGTGTTTTGTGGACCTGGAGAAGGCTTTCGACCATGTCCCTCGTGGTATTCTGTGGGAGGTGCTCCAGGAGTATGAGGTCGGAGGTCCTCTGCTAAGGGCCGTACGGTTCCCATACGACAGGAGCAGGAGTTTGGTTTGCATTGCCGGCAGTAAGTCAGACCTGTTCCCTGTGCATGTTGGACTCTGGCAGGGCTGCCCTGTGTCACCGGTTCTGTTCATTGTCTTTATGGACAGACCTTCTAGGCGCAGCCAGGGGCCGGAAAGGGTTCCGGTTCGGGAACAACTGGATTTCATCACTGCTATTTGCGGATGATGTTGTCTTGTTGGCTCCCTTGAGCCAGGACTTCCAACATGCACTGGGGCGGTTTGCAGCCGAGTGTGAAGCTGCTGGGATGAGGATCAGCTCCTCCAAGTCCAAGGCCATGGTTCTCCACCGGAAAAAGTTGGCTTGCCCCCTCGCGGTGAATGGAGAGCTCCTGCCTCAGGTGGAGGAGTTTAAGTATGTCAGGGTCTTGTTCACGTGTGAGGGAAGGATGGAGGGTGAGTTTGATAGGCGGATCGGTGCGGCGGCTGCAGTAATGCGGTCATTGTATCGGTCTGGTGTGGTGAAGAAGGAGCTGAGCCGAAAGGCAAAGCTCTCGATCTACCGATCAATTTACGTTCTCACCCTCACCTATGGTCATGACCAAAAGAATAAGATCCCGGATACAAGCGGCCGAAATGGGTTTTCTCCGCAGGGTGGCGGGGCACTCCCTTAGAGGTAGGGTGAGGAGCTCTGTCACCCGGGAGGAACTCGAAGTAGAGCCGCTGCTCCTCCACATCGAGAGGAGCCAGCTGAGGTGGCTCGGGCATCTGTATAGGATGCCCCCGGGACGCCTCCCTCGGGAGGTGTTTCAGGCCTGTCCCATCGGGAGGAGACCCCGAGGAAGACCCAGGCCACGCTGGAGGGACTATGTCGCTCAGCTGGCCTGGGAACGCCTTGGGGTCCTCCCTGAGGAGCTGGAAGAAATGTCTGAGGAGAAGGAGGTCTGGGCCTCCCAGCTTAGACTGCTACCCCCGCGACCCGGTCCCAGATGAGCGGTTGAAAATGAGATGAGATGAACTGTAAGACCAACCCTTATAGACACCAATTATTAATTGAGGTGAAGAATCATTTACTTGTTCAACAAATATAGCCGTAGAGCAGAGACAAGAAGAGATTAACATAAATACAGAAGATCAGGAAGAGATGAGCATACAGCAGGACGTTTACCAACCTCTAAATCCTGTTTGTCAGTGATGCATTTTTCTTGATTGACCACATATCCAGGAGGAAGCCAATTTACCGGGGGATCAAAAATTGACACCACCATCCTGCTTGGGAGCCCCTTCTTCCTCCCCAGGCGATACAGGTTACAGTTGCTCACCTAGATGACAGACAGACCAAAAGAACCATTTTAAACACTCATCATATAACACAATGTGCTCCTGAATATTTTTTTATATCTAGAGAATCTATTTGTTCTAAATTTAGTAGGTGGTTGTGAATCCCTCCAAGATTTACTTCAGTAGGCCTCTACTTAAGATCAGGACAGCTACAATTTCCTCTGCCATCATGGTGGCAAAGGCCAGGCCAGGTCGTCATGACTTAGAGACTTCAAGGAAGAACAAGTCAAGTATGCAGGCCTGTCTACAAGACTAGGAAGCAAGTAAGCAGCAGACACCTCTGTGGTACAAGCAGAGGCTACCTGAAATTATTTGAAAGCCAAGCACTGGAAGAGGGGGAGATAAATCAAGGGCTGTATAGCTAGCACCCTGAGGAGCCTGGATCCCCAAGAGATCACATATGAAATATGTAGTCCATAACTTGCGCATACCCTGTGACATAGGCAAGGGTATTATTAGTGTTTTCCACCCAATGTCCAAAAGTACATTAGGCTGTGTATGAATAACGCCATCCTCTCTCAACAGTTCTGTTGCTACCCCCCACCACATGTGGGACCAATAGGTACTTCCTAAGGGTCACATGTCCCATATGTGATACCAGTCTGTTCTTGAAAACACCGACATCCACCAACAGGCTAATTAAACAGGAAGGCAAACTGGCTCGAAGCTTGTCACCCAGAGGAGGCTGAGGAGAGAATGCTGGCAAAACTGATAGAGAATCCAGTTCGTCCACTTTGTCCAACATTGGACAAGCTTCTGCTCATTGGCTTTCTCTGTACTTCTCATCCTGTACATGAAACATTCCTGAACACTTACATAAGAATAAGTGTGTATTCAGATTGCCCCTTGTAATTCTTCACTAAGATAGCAAAAATATCTAGATCTTGTCAGAAATATTTCAAACAACTTAAAGTTCCAGTGTGTAAGATTTGGGTACTGTTGGCATAAATTCAATATTAAGTAATTCTACTAATGGTGTATGAGTTGTTCTTATTTTTAAGCCCATGAGAAAAATTGGAATTTCTGTCATGAGACCCTGTGCTGCTATTAAAAAAAGTCTTACCTTCTTGCTGCGCATGTAACTGAGTCGTCCCTCATGAGCATCTGGATAGGTGCAGAACAGGTATGTGGTAATGGCATGCTTAAGGAAGGAGTCACCCAGCATCTCTAACCGCTCCAGGTTGAAGCCATCACTTGCGTTTGACAGCGTCAAAGCCTGCAGTATGAGGCCGGGGTTGGGCCCCAGACTTTTGGGGGAGACTCCTGTCTGGACTCTGTGCTGGGAGTCAGAGACAACGTGAGAAGAAGGTGCTGTGGGAGTATTGGAAGCCGTGGTTAAGTGGCTGCATACTGAGGTAGCTTTATTTGTGTTGTCTGAAATCCTCCCAGGTCTTTGGGGGGCAGGGCAGGACTCATTCAAGCTGTGAGAGGGCTGCACAGGAACTGAGGTAGTTGTTTGTATCGATTCAGGGCTCGGCAGTCCAGGAGAGCTGGGCTGGGAGCATTGGCAGTTGTCATGTTGGTAAAGGTGCTTGTCTTGGTGGCTGCTGTTGTCACAGTGTGCAACAAAAGCAGTTCCATTAATCAGGTTGGGGGGACAGGTGGTGTCTTCAGACTCAGGGGCTGCAGGAGCCCCCTGCTCAGGCAGAGAGAAGTGGTAACTATTGGGTTGTGCTAGGCAGCTGGGGTCAGGGCTTATAGTCTGTTGGTGCTTACAGTGACCCTTGCTGTCCTCACCACAGGACTCTGGACAGGAGATAAATATTTTGCTGTCTATTGATCTCTTCCAGCCAAAGTCGAGGTTTGGATACCTGCAACATACAGATTTTGATTGTTTAGTGCCACAACAATGGAAAAGTATGAAAATAATTGAATGGCAAAACTGCAATGCTAAGTCCTTTGAATAGTTACCGAGACCAGAAAAGCACTGGGTAAGCAATTCAGACCATTTAACATTTACCACACACACATTTCCAACCAAATATATAACCAAATATGAGAGGTAAAGTAAATATTGATTTTATATTTTTGCATTTATCTTTTTTTCCCAAAAATGAACTACCAAGAACTTTAGGGAGGCAGCTTTTTTGTAGTTATGAATCAAATGTTTGGAACAATCCCCTAACACAGGGGTGGGCAATTCATTTTTATAAAAGGGCCACATGAGAAACCTCAACTGTTTTGATGGGCCGAAGAAACAAACTTTAACACAATTTGGCTCAATATTAATTTTCTCCTACTGAAAAAAGCAGTAGGGTGAGCCACATCCCCAAACACGGCCCTTTTTTCTGAGCATGTAAGCACCCCAGAGTTCATCGCCCTCAATCTCTCGGGCAACAAACGCACGTTACGGATGTAACACACTAATGCACCACATAGACTGAAAGAGAAATATGTCAAAATAAAAGCAAATAGCATGACCGGCACAAATATTTTTTCATTTTGGGATGTGCAAAGGGCTGGATGTGGCCCGCAAGCTGTAAAATGGCCAGGTCTGCCCTAACACATCAGACAAGTTACCGTTGATTAATTGCTAACTTATTGATCTATTTTAGATTTTATTTTATTTCTTTCTCTTTGTCTATTTTATTGTAAAGCATTAATCGCTGCATTGTATTTGTAAGTGCTCTATAAATTATAATTTATAAATAAAATGTATTATTTGTACTATTACAATGTATCAATTAGCTAAAAGCTAATCATTTATTGTTAAATCCTTCAGTGCTAGAGAACAAGACACATTTTAACACCCATGCACACACATGCGCATATATTGTAATTGTGGATGGGAATAACTATAAGGAAAAATGTATTTTTTTTTTCCTCATCTCACTCTTCTTAACGTTTCGTTACAGTTGCTACAGATTTCTTCACTCACTTCCTGCAGCTGTATAGACGCTGATGAAGGATCGTGGCCGTGCCACATCATGGATCATGGTCGTGGACTGTGGTGGCATCTAGGGCCGAACGATTTTGGAAAATAATGTAATGTAATGTAATATAATGTAATATAATATAATATATACATACACACACACAGAGAACTGTATTTAATCTTGTGTACTTCAGCGCGATAGCACGTGAAGCCAGGTAAATGCATAAGTCTGAGTGGCATCTATGGTTAAAGCACTGTTGACTTCTCTCTGAGCTCCACTCCATTTGCTCGCAAGTCATGTGACCGATCAAATAGCCATATTATTGCAAATGCATTCATTGTTCAGCCCAACTGTCATCTGCCTGAATTATGAATTTAAAAAATGCTTGGATATACATATGCCTACACTCTACTGCCATTACAGGCTGTACTGAATGGTCATGATTATGATTATGATTAATCAATACAATTAAAACTGCACTTGTTTTCATGGTTCCACACTGAAATTTTGCATTTTGTCCCTTCTGCACTTTTTGGCATTGCTCCTTCCCCTTTTCCCCGCACATCTTGGAATGCTGAGGCCAAATTGTGTGTAAAAATGTTGCTGCGTGATGGTATTAATTTCTTTGTAGTTTGATTGCAAGGCGAGCCTAATAAATTTGACACAGCTCATTTAAAAAACAAGTGTTGTGCAGTGTATGTAGCAGGAACCTGAAGTCAGGCGGGAGGTTCTGGGCTCCCACTCCAGCTTCAGTGGCTGTCTGGGCTCTGAGCTCCTCAGCAGTCAGAAGGCAGTGGAGGCGGTAGAGGATGCTGGGCAGACACACAGCTTTTCTCCACAGAGAGGCAGGGATAGGATGGATGGCACACAGCTCTGGAACCAGGATCTGATTAAGAAAACATTCATGTTTTCAGAGTTTATTGCCACATCTGTTTGCACATACAGGAATTTGACTTGACAGTTGCATGAAAAGTTCGAACAATACAATACCAAAAAATATCACAGTGGATATAAGCAGAGATATCCATTATTATGCAGCTAATATCAGCCCATTATTTTTGCTGAACGTAAATTTACTCAAAATAGACATTGAGATTTCAATCTCAGGAGGGTATTTAATGTTATTTATAACAAACTAGTAACTCAGAAACCTTGATAAACCTGCACACTGATATGGCATTCGATAGACTGGAGTGGAATTATCCCCATTTTAATTTTGGGAAATTTGGTTTTGGGACAAGGATAATTTCATGGTTCCAAAGATCACACTGTGTTCCAAATTATTATGCAAATTTGATTTAAGTGTCAAACATTTATTTTTTCATTTTTCAATTAAACTCATGGATGGTATTGTGTCTCAGGGCTCGTTGGATCACTGAAATAAATCTCAGACCCCTGTGATAAGTAGTTTGCTAGATGACCCCAATCAAAAGAAAAACTACTTAACGATGTTCCACATTATTAAGCATGCCACAGGTTTCAAGCAATATGGGAAAGAAAAAGGATCTCTCTGCCGCTGAAAAGCATAAAATAGTGCACTACCTTGCACAAGATATGAAAAGACTGCACATTTCCCAAAAAACCTATGGGTGATCATTGTACTGTAAAGTAATTTGTCGCAGATTCAGAGCACAGATGGGTTCATGCAGAAAAAGGCACAAGGAAGATTTCTGCCAGACAACTTCATAAAATTAAGAGAGCAGCTGCTAAAATGCCATTGCAAAGCAGCAAACAGGTATTTGAACCCGCTGGTGCCTCTGGAGTCTCGCAAACCTCAAGATGTAGGATCCTCAAGAAGTTTGCAAGTGTGCATAAACCTTCTATTGGGCCACCTTAAACAATGCTCACAAGCAAAAGCGGTTGCAGTGGGCTCAGAAATACACGAAGACTAATTTTCAAACAGCCACCATGTCCCAACAAGGCTGAGACAGCAAGGAGGTGGTGGACTCATGTTTTGGGCCGGAATCATGGGGACAGAGCTGGTTTGGCCTTGGTTGGCCTTGAGGGTCACAGTGTGAAAATGACCTCAGCAAAGTACTGTATGTAGAGTTTCTGACTGACCACTTTCATCCATGGTACAAAAAGAAGAACCGTGCCTTCTGTGCCAAAATCATCTTTATGCATGACAATCCACCATCTCATGCTGCAAAGAATACCTCTGGGTCATGGGGGAGGGGGTATTCTGACAGAAACTCGCCAAGAACTCACAAGTTCAATGCAAGAATTATGAAGGTGATATCAATGAAGGGGGTCCTATGTAACTTTTAATTTAATTTACATGACCTAATACTGCAAATTCAACAAATGACCATTTTTAGATTTTTAACAACCTATAAAATATCTTGAAACTGTTGTTCATAATAATTTGGAACAGTGCATTTTTTCTATTTTTGAAAAAAATACTGTTGTCATTGGCAGGTTTGTTGTTGATGCCTTGGAAATTATATTGACTCATTTGCATCAACTGCAAATGTAATTTGCGTAATAATTTGGAACAGGGCGTATATTCATCTCCAGGGGCTTTAGTTAGGACTAATCGTAATATAACGGAACACTTGCATATGAACTTTGCGGAAACTCTTTTGCATGTCTTATCAATGTTTGCGTGCTGTGTTCAACCATAATTCTTATAGGAATGTTTTTATTACTGGGAAATACTGGCAAATGCTCTTGTGGATATACACCGGCAGAGGTGGCCCCTATCTGTGAGAGATGCCAGTCTTCACCTCTCAACCTCTGAACCACTTCACTTCAGAGGGAGGACTGGACATCTTCCTGAGTTATCCAAACAACAGACAGCTTTAGTTCTATGTCCTCTTGTTTAGAAACAGTCTTGTCTTTGTATCCTACACCTTTTTTCCTTTCTACTGAACCATATAAAAACCTTGTACTTGGAGTTGTCACACTCTCACACTGTTGTAGTTTTTGTTGCTTGTGGCCGATTTATTACACTTAATTCCAGACTTCATTTTCCACAATTTTAGAAAAAGTGAGATAATTGCTGTCAAAGAGTATCCACTCAACATCTTGTCTCATCTTATCTTAGCAGAAACTGAAACATTGAATGGACGCCCAGCTTAGCCAATGCTAAGCATATGGAAAAGGTTATGTCCTTGGACTGATACATTTCTCTTGGTATATTGCTCTTAGGCAACATCAGAAACCACCGCATACACTTCCACTGTTATGCAGATGACCATCAATTATACATTTCTATGAAGCATGAAGAATCTAATCACTTAATTCAACTTCAGGAATGTCTTAAGAAAATCAAGGCCTGGATGACCCAGAACTTCCTACTCTTAAACTCAAAAGTGAGGTCATTGTAATTTGGCCTAAACTTTGATCACGACATGTCATTCAAAAAAAACAAATAGAAC
Organism: Pseudorhombus dupliciocellatus; assembly: GCA_016785235.1. Lineage (NCBI taxonomy): Eukaryota > Metazoa > Chordata > Actinopteri > Pleuronectiformes > Paralichthyidae > Pseudorhombus > Pseudorhombus dupliciocellatus. The sequence goes on from JAFBJW010000080.1 coordinate 84,957, forward strand.
AAGTTTCTAGGACAGCTTTTTTCCATCCCCTTGAATATTACAAAAGGTTAGACAAATCCAGCATCAGAAGGATGCTGAAAAATGAGTGCACGTTTTTATTACTTTCACTTGCAGCAGCGAGGCAAAATTTTTTAACAGCAGGAACATACCTGGTCCAGCTGACTCCCAGGTATGTTCCTGCTGTTAAGAGGCTTCCTGTTGCCACCCGCTCAGTGAGAAGAGGTACAGGACGCTGACATGGATCTGCAGGACTGCTTTGAGTCTACAGATTGGGACGCGCTGTGCATGCCACATGGGGAGGACATCAACTCAATGACAGAATGCATTACTGAATACATTAAGTTCTGTGAGCACACAGTTCTTCCAGCTCGGACTGTAAAATGCTACCCGAACAATAAACCTTGGATCACGAAGAACCTGAAGACCCTGCTCAACAAAAAGAAAGAGGCCTTCAGGCATGGGGACCAGGAGGAGCTGAGAAGTGTGCAGAGGGACCTGAAGGAGAAACTGAGGCAGGGCAAAGATGACTACAGGAGGAAGCTGGAAACTTCCGCCGAACAACACGAGAGTGGTGTGGTCCGGAATGAAGACCATCACTGAGTTTAATGTGAAGGAGAAACTGACAGTGAGTACTGTGGAGAGGGCAAATCAGCTAAACCTCTTCCTCAACAGGTTCAGTGCACTCCAGCACAGCCCACTATGGCCTCCTCCCCTGCCGACAGAGACCTTCTCTGTGACGACCATCCAGGTCAGGAGAGAGTCAGCTTGAGAGACTTCAGCAGAATAAGGTTGCAGGCCCAGATGGTCTGAACCCCAGACTATTGAGGACCTGTGCCACCCAGCTGTCTGCTATCCTGCAGCATGTCTTCAACCTGAGCCTCCAGCAGGGGGTCGTGCCAGCACTGTGGAAGACGTCATGCCTGGTTCCGATTCCTAAGACAAAGTCTGCTTCATCATGGGAACCCAAGGACTACCGACCAGTAGCTCTGACATCCCATGTGATGAAGGTGCGGGAGCGGCTGGTCTTGGCCCACCTCAGACCGCAGGTAAAGTCCTCACTAGACCTCAATTCAATTTGCTTATCAGCCCAATATGGGGGTTGAGGACACCATCATCTGCTGCATCAAGCTTAGTCACACCTGGATGGGGGTGAATGCACTGCGAGAATCACTTTGATTTCTTGAGTGCATTCAACACCATTCAGCCACTGTTACTGGGGGAGAAGCTGCGGGTGAATGGGGTGGACACGCCCACCATCTCCTGGATCATGGACTACCTGGTAAGTAGAGTATGACACTATAGACAGTATGTTTGACTGGGATGTGGTCTGTCCGATGTGGTGGTCAGCGATGTAGGAGCCCCTCAGTGAACGGCACTGTCCCCCTTCAAGTTCACTTTAGACACCACTGATTTTCAATGTCAAAGTCATGCCACCTGCAGAAGTTCTCTGACGACACTGTGGTGGTCGGATGTATAAGTGACAGACAGGAGGGGGAGTACAGTACAGGACTGACTTTGTGGAGTGGGCCAGTGAGAACCACCTGCTTCTGAATGTGGCAAAAACCAGGAGGAAGAGGTCAGCTCCACAACCACTGAGCGTGCTGGGTGAAGAGATAAAGATCGTGGAGGACAACAAATTCCTGGATGTCAGGTTGAACAACAGACTGGACTGGAAGCCCAGCACCAGTGCTGTGTACAAGAAGGGGATGAGCAGGCTCTTCTTCCTGCAGAGACTCAGATCCTTTAATATACGCGGCAAGATGTTTGAGTTGTTCTTATCAGTCGGTTGTGGCGAGTGCACTTTTCTTTGCTGTGGTGTGCTGGAGGAGCAGCATTGGAGCCTGTGAAACTAACAGACTCAACAAGCTGATAAAGAAGGCCGGCTCCATCATTGGCCACAAACAGGACACTGTGGAATCAGTGGTGGAGAGAAGGATGCTTAACAAACTGCTGTCCATCAGGGAAAACCCTGATCATCCTCTCCACTACACCCTCCAGGCTCAACATTGCAAGTGCTCTGATAGACTCAGACAGCTCTACTGGAAGTCATTCCTGCCAGCAGCCATCCGGATTTATAATAGCTCTTTATAAAACGGACTCTTTTCCTTAATTTACTCATGCTTTGGTTTCACCTGCCATCCTCTGTCTCATGGGTACATGCCTTGGCGCAGTTGCATAAACGTTGCTGCTTTATTTTCACTTGCTCAAGCCTCATTTTGCACAGTGTCTCTTCATGGTACTTATACCAGCTGGACTACATTAGTCTATACATAATGTTGGTTGTTTTTGGCACAACCTTCCACTAGCATTCATCTCCATCTCTGACCTAGTGTGCTCTTGTTTATAGGGAAAAAAAATGATGTTGTACTTGATGTTGATCAACGGAATTTCCCCACGGGGATGAATAACAGTACTTCATATTCATATCTCAATGCGCTCATCGATTAGTTGTTACAGACCAATAATCATAGTTAGTGGACACACAAAAATTGCAAGAACTAGCCTCAGATTTAGGAAACTCAAAAAGGCTAGGTATCCAGATCCACATACACAGACAACAAGAAAAGAAACTGCAGTATTACCTGTTTGTTCTGCAGACTCTCCCATTTGGCCTTCCTCTTCTCTGCGCTGCTGAGTGGCAGGGCTTTGCCCTTTTGGTTCAGATGTCGAGGGGTCAACAGGTTCAGTCTGAGAATAAGAATGTTATCCGCTAAAAGTTTACAATTTTAAAGAGTATTGCATTTTTAAGTCAGACACAAACGTTTGTCACATTCCTCATCCTTGTCCAAACCAGGCCCATAACTACAATGCATCGTGACTCAATATGAAATGTGTGACATTCTTCAAAATCATCACCAAAACTGATTATTATGGTGTACAAAGGACATGAGGCAATGGACTGTTTATACTGAAGCCATCAGGAAAGCAGTACAGGAACATTAAAACCTGCACTACGAGGCTAAGGGACTAAGGGACAGCTTCTTCCCCGGGGCTGTGAAATCAATCACTCATCTACAATAACACCCCCCCGCAGATCACCCACCACCGTCCTCCTGGTTCAATTCTTTAACGCTTGTTTACACTTTACTCATACGGCTATGTTTATTATTTAAATACTCTTCCCTGCTGGTACTTTTATATGCAAACTACTATATTTAATGTTGACATTTTGCATCTCATATTATTAAAATGCTCCTTTCATGCTGTTACATTTTAGCAACCCTTATTCATATCTGTATTCTTTATCGTAGATATACCATACACTTTTTAAATGATTTTCTATCCAATGTGCGCATTAAAAAAAGATGTGAGTCTTCCGTTATCCTGTATAATGACAATAGACTCTCGTATCTTGAGTTCATTATGTGAATTTCATCATTGTAAATTTAATTTGTGTATGACTAAGACTGAAAAATGAAAAACATTTTGCGCACAGTTTTCATATAAAACATGTAAGCATACCCAAAATAAAGGACAATTTGTTGGACCAGTTCTTTTGAACAAACTCAGGAAACATAAACAGAGTGGAGAGCAGTTTACAGCTTTATTCAATTTATATCAATGTGCTACTGACCTGGAGGAGGTATGATCAACGTCCAGGAGTGGCTGGTTCAGGTTGGACAGGTCCAGGTTGTACTTGGTTTTGTAGTACTCAGCAAACGTCTCATATTCAGGTGATGGGAACTTGCTAAGCGGCGTCAGGTCTGTGTACACATCGGCGACATAGAAGCGATGAGGCTGGTCAAAGTTGCGATACCTGGGAAAAGAACAGTACAGGTTATTAGAAAGATTAAACCACACATCATGGACATTTATGCAACAGAGCTAGCATTACCTGACCAAACACCACCTCTCACAAACAACTCATATTTAGGTGTTCATTTTGTCAATGACACAGTCGGCCAGTCACTTGAATTCCCAGCAGGTGTGACTGCTAATTAACAGTTTGAATGTGATCTTGACATTTTTGAACCAGCCACATTCACAATTTTAAGATGTTTGCTGCTGCTGAGAATTGGTTCATCTGAGTCAGCAACCGCAGAAATCCCAAGTTAACAGCCCCTCAGATCAGAGCCCAGATGCTACGCAGAGTTGTAGTAGCAGACATCTCTACTTAAACTGTTCAGAGGAGACTGCATGAATCACACCTTCATGGTCAAATAGCTGCAAAGAAACCACTACTAGGGACAAGTAACATGCAGACAAGATGTGTTAAGGCCAAGAAACACAAAGAATCCACATCAGACCAGTAGAAATCTGAGATCTTTGGTTTACCTGCCCTGTTTTTGTACGACGCAGCAAAGGTGAGTGGAACCAGCATGGTACCCATCCAGTCTGCATTTAGCTTGGACCATCATTTATTTTTCAACAGGACAATGACCCCACAAACACTCCCCCAGGCTGTGTGAGGGCCACTTGACCAAGAAGGAGAGCGATGCGCGAGATGACCTAGCCTCCAATCACCTAGCTTAAACCCAATCTTGGGTTTGGGATGAGATGGACCAAGGAGTAAAGACAAAAGGGCCAACAGGTGCTCAGCATCTCTGGGAACTCCTTCAAGACTGTTAGAAACCATTTCATAATGCTCATGGAGAAAATGCCAAGAGTGAGCAAAGCAGTGATCAAGGCAAAGGGTGGCTATTTGAAGAATCTAAACTATCAAACATGTTTTGAGTAACTTCACACTTTGTTTACTAAATAATTCCATGTGTGTTAATTCATAGTTTTGACACGAAAGAGATTCTAATATGGAAATGGTCATGAAAATGTGTCCAAACTTTTACTGTAGTCTATTTCCCTAAAATAAGAATTTGCACTCCATACAGAACCAGACACGCTAGGGGGGGGGGGGGCTGCATATATTATAATCAGAGTCTTTCACTGACCATTCCAGCAAGCTCTTCTGTAGTCCATTAAAGTTTCTATCCAGAAAATGGGTCTTTGACAGCTAAATGAAATCCATATGACATTTACTGCTTATGGGAATGCAGAGCATTTAATGTTCAAATGCGTTTAACATGTTGCTGTATCTGAGAGTTGATTGTGATGTGCCACTCATCCATGCACACAGTATACTCTCAGGCATAACAGAGATGGGGCAGGTGTTCCAGTCTAATGCCTACAGAGTGATCAGTTATAGAAAAAATAAGTGTAGATCCCTTATCAACGATGTTGCATTTTTAATGACAAGTGCTATCTCATCATTATAGTTTTTGTTTCCATATAGTGTAAGTGGTACCTTGGAATGATGACAGCATCCTGGTAGTCCTCCAACTTGAAAGTGAAGGGGTTCTGTTTGGTGTACTGAGTGGTAGGAATGCCAGTGCGGGCCTCAGACTTCTCAATGTCCTCCATGAACTTAAAATCCATATCAAGTGTGTTGGAGTCCCCAACTGAACAAAGACATTTGCCAGGATAAAAAGGAAGGTGATAATGAACTGAAGTTGAATCACCGGCAACATCTAAAACAAAAATAAAACACTGACTGAATAAAACAACTCACCAACATTCAGAGGTAGAACACAGTAAGCAGAGTCTGCAAGCATGGGCTTGAACTCCAGTGCAGGTTTCTCCAGGCGGAGTATGTGGGAAAAGATGTACTGATGCAGGCGGGTAATGAGGTTGAGCTGGTTGGATGTGAGCATAAAGCCAGATTTCTGCAGCTCAATGGAGATGGTCACTTCACCTGAGCGAGTGTACACTGGGAAATATGGGATCTGGACAGAAGAAAAGCATTCAAGTAGTATCTCTGACCAATCAGAGGAACATTCTGGAACCATGAAGATGGACAGACAGACAGAACGAATGTTTTCTTCCTCCCTGGGGGGGGGGGAGACACACAGGACAGCAGCTCCAAAGGCAGTAAAAGAAACAATTTAAGAAAATAAAATATTCTGAAATACTATGTGCAAAAAGAAAACTGTGCAGAAAATTGTAAACAACGTAAAAACACTGCATAAATTGTAAATAATTGTGACATTGTAAAACAGTAATAATGTTTTCAGAATTTGTAAAATTTAGATTGCAGTGCAGAAATTATTAACAATAGTCAAACATATGAGCTGAGTCTAAGAGAACAGAGGGAGGCAACATACTCGAGGTATGGGTTTGGCTGTAAGGATGCCAAAGCACCTGGTGGTGTCCTCCGGTGGGTAGAGCTTCCTCCTGCGGAAGTTGAGTTCATCTGGGAGAGGAGTGGTAAGGACCATCCCAATCACATAGAGATAGTATACGTCGACAGCATAACTGTCCCTCAGACATACTGGTATCTAGAGAAGAGAAGGGTTATGAAGAGATATTTACATCATCCAGAAAGAGGTTTTACACAAACACAAAGTATGTGACATCAAAGCAAACACATTCAAACAATTTACAATTCAATTATTCTTTTTGATCATCTGAATAAGAGAGGGTGTGATGAGTCCTCCCACTTTGCTGGTGGTTCTAAGGTAGCGTGTCCGAAATCACTCACTAATCACATAGAAAACTCATAATGAAGTGCACTAATTCGTAGAGGTGTCCAGTTCACTGCAACAGAGGGACAAACGAGTGAGGAGGCGCAATGAGTGCACTGGGACCGCTGGTGTGACAAGCAATCACTAGATTGTCATTAACAGAAACACCGCTGCAACACTCATGTGCAATGCCGCATAATGGATGCACTGGCATTGATAGATTAGTTGGAAAGGAGCATTCAAGATTTCCAGGCCCATAGCGACCAAATCATCAGCTGATAATTCTACAGAGCTGTGATCTTGGGTCTTTGTCAGAGTCAAGTTAACTAACAGAGCACCATCCCAGCCCACCCAGTGTTCACCACTGTCAGTTCATTACTAGGCCTTACTGTTCTCCTTTTGGTAAATAACATAGCATTAATATCAAGAACTGCACTTCATATGTTCACAAAAATAAATAAATGGACCTCTTCATGTTATAATTTAAAACACTGGCCTACATCCCTTTTTATTATCATATTTTTGTTGATCAATAATACTAACCAGTGCTGATCAGATAAGACTCTTACTAACTATGTAGTACACTGAATAGTTAGTAAGAGTTAGTAAGAGTCTTACTAACTATTCAGTGTACTACATAGTAAGAGTCTTACTATGTAGTACACTGAATAATCAAGGCTGATTTCTAGTTGCAGGTATATCAGAATTTTGCATTCTTCATATGATGTCCATTCTCTTATAATATGAGCATCCGAGAGTCAGTGAGTATTTCAGAATTGTTCAAATGAACAACCCATAGGAATATGTTCAATAAATACTGGCCCATACTTCATTTTTATTGCTCATTATAGAAACTTATCTATTCTGAACAACCAGTAAAAGCCAGGTAACGTACTCCAATAAATGAGACTAAAGCAGAATTAATTTCTTACAGCTTTAGGGTAGCACTGCCTCCTTTTAGTAGAACCAGGCCGGCCTGGGACACTGGTCTCCTCCTCATCATGAAGGTCCAGCTCCTCCTCATACTTGACCGTCTCCTTCCCCACAGGCATGAGGTGATCATCCAACTCACCTGAATAGAAAGGACGTAAAATGAGCAAAAAGCTCAAATAGATGTCAGGAGAACTTCCCCAAAGAATCAAGAAAGTTCACTTCTGTCTTTACCCGTTTTGTGGAGTTTCTCACAGCATATTAGTGCAACAGCTTTCTCTGCTAATCTTGCACAGGTCATTACAGGACCCTGTCAATGACACATCACACATACAATGAATGCACCTGTAGTGACAAAGGGAGTCATTTTCATGAAATATGGGGATGGAGTGAAAAGAACATGGTGCATTAATGTGTACTGATGAACCCATATGAATGTAAAACCAGTGTTATAGTTCCCTTATATTCCCTCTCATCCTCACGTTTACAATAGCATCTGTTTTTGCATGGACGTCACCATGTTGGTATGGTTCTGAGAAGGTGGGTAGGCATCCACAATAGTGACATTCTTCCTCACCTTCACAGGGACTCGCAGAGGGGAATTGATGGGTAAGTAGAGTGTGGACTGGAAGGATCCATTCTGCATCTCCATAGTTTTACATTTGGGTGCCAAGTGGGTGAAAGGATCACTGGGTAGCCGGGCACAATACCTGAGCATCAGAAAAAACACTTGGTTGAAAATGCAGCTGGTCCTCAAGGGATCCTGATTGTGAACTGAAAAACATCACCAAACCTGTTAATGTGTCCAATGGCTGTGTTAATGGTGACCTGGGGACCTCCATCCTCAGATCGAAGCACATATGGTGGAAGGGTCTTGTCATCATCCAGAACCTGCTCCACTTCGAATTCACTGACCTCCACTGACTTGGAACACTTGTTCCTCAGGATCTTTTTCAAAAGAAAACCATTTTAACTTCCTTAGTCTGCTCCACACCGCACACTCCTGACATGAAGACAATTGTTAACTATTCCCAAAATCCTGCAGCGATATGAGGGATTTTACCTTCTCTATGGCCTTGTATGTAGCGAGATCCTCCTCGAAAGCTTTGGTCCTCTCGCTGTCAGCTAGCATGATGTAGTTGGAGACAGGAGCCCGAGCCCTGCCTTTGGACTGGACGTAGGACCTGTACTCAGTGGGCAGGTCAAATCGCACTACCAGGTTACACTTTGGAATATCCACCCCTTCCTCCACAATGCTGGTGGCAATAAGGAGGTTCGTTTCATGAGCCCGGAATTTTCGGAGGACCTGAGGGGGAAAAAAAAAAAAAGAAGAATGCTCTTCCTTTGGTTGTTTCCAGGAATCATCATCTTTCAAGTAGGCCTACCTCGCGGTCTGTAGGATAATTAACCAGTTTAGTAAACATCTACCAAGATATAGTGGTGTTAGCTGAGAGTAAGTTAAAAGGAAAAAATAAAATTTGTAGAGGAGTGAGAAAATATTCTATAAATATTCATGTGAATGTTATTTCCACATATGGTTCGTGTACCTCCTCTTGTTTCCTAAACTCCACTTCCATCTGTTTGTTCCGTGGCTGGTTTTTGCCGATGCTCTGACCAGTTATGAAGTTGCTGCTGATATAAGCCAGCTCTGGGTCCTGCTTCCCCGCCTCTTTGATAAGACTGAAGAAGTAACACAATGACATTGCATGGTAATTATAACACATTGGGATAATAGGAAACTGTTAAATAAAACACACACAAACATTTTCTGTGAGGCCACCGACCAGGGGCCTCATGTACAAAGACTTGCGTGGATTTCCTACTGAAACGTGGTGAAACCTAGGACCCAGAAACTGCCCTGCGCACACAAAAATTCAGATGTATCAAACTGTGCGAACGCCGGGACCCAAGCACGTTTCTTTTGTGCATCCCAATCAACTAGGAATTGAACGCACATGCTGAAAAGCCAAACTCCTCCCTGTCCATGCCTCCATTTACATAGGCAATTCTATTTAAATGAGCCCTCTCTGTACGATCGTTCCTCATGGAACAACATAGGAAAAAAATAATAATTTTTGAACTCGAAATACTAAGTGAAGCGGAGACGCACCAAACTATTTTATTTGGTACCAACAGGGATAAACACGAAGCGGAAAGAAGCGAGTGGGAGAGTGTGCGCCAACACAAATACGCGGTCAGCCGTAAAGGTGGAGGTGAAGCGGAGGATTTCTGTCCACCGGCCCACAACGGTCATTATGCTGGTCATACAATAGGCTGCCCACAATACACATTGCTCCTGCATGAAGATGCCACGATGTTAAACGCTTTGACTTGTGTTTAATTACTTACATTTTTTTTTTTTTTAAATATCTGAAGACATTGAGCTAGGACAGAGCACAGCCGCGCTGGCCCTGAGTCTCTGAATCATACTTGTCTATGAATGGAGAAGAGCGCCGCCGCTGATAGTATGTGTGACATATCCAACTCTATGCACGTGTTTGTTGACATGAATAATGAACACAGGGAGATAATCGGGAGCATGAAAACTCATGTCCCGTTTATATTCGGGGCGACTGAATGATAGATGCCTGTGCCAGACTCCAGCCCCCACCCAGTGCTGTTCATCAGCTGCATTTGCGCTGCACATATGATTTGAAAATTTATGGAATGAAAATGTTATAAAACTCGGCTCGGGGTGGACTGGCACACTCCTGACCGATCCCCAGCGTGGACAGCACCTGTGTGGGCATGGACGGCCCCTTGTTCCTCGGGCGTGTTGCGCTCTAGGGGCAGCCACAGCTCTGCGCACAGCTCGCCAAGAAAATCCTCGCGTTCCCTGAATATTTGCTCACGTTGGGTTGCACCATTTGCAGGTCTTCTAACAGTGCTAATGCTGCCATTGTTAATACCATTCTTCATCACTTTGCACATGCTTTTACATCCACCCATATAACGACAAACAGGTGGATGTGTTAATTGTTCATAAGGGTGTCTCTCATGTGCGCATCATGCCGCTATTGAATTGTTTTCACATTATTACGTTTGCCAGCATCACCTCTGAGCGCCACCAAAAGAACGATAGCTGTAGAAACGCACGTAGATGCACCGCTGCTTTTCACAGTCACTTCACTTTTCATACCTCTGAATGTGACCGTGGAAACGGACGAACACCACGTTTCTGACCATATGCAACACTGATACATGAGGCCTCTGATCTTTGAGCAAGAGAATGTTTGTGCTAAATATGAAAGAAGCACAGAGACTAAAAAACTAAGTCTGTAGAGTGTGCTCCTTCTATTCTCCTGCTAACTTGGCACTTTAATAATAAACAATAACACTTGTCCTGACCTGAAGACCTGAATGGATTTAGGTTTAATGTTTTGACCGATTTGCTCGAATAAATGGGGCATGCACACAACAAAACAATCATAACCATCTCATCCCTTACTGAGCTGCTATACATGCATTTGGGAATTTTTGTGAATAATTAGTTTAAACACACCAGATTCCTACAGTTGGATGAAATTACAAATGAATTACCAAAAAAAAAAAAAACAATGGTAATTGACTGGTCAAAATGTGAAACTTAACACCACAAAAACAAAAAGGAAGCATAACCCTACCGGTTGAGGACAACAGCTGTGTAACGCCTCTCCACAAAGATAATCCCACACAGAATGTTGGTGAATGGTGAGGGAAAGTTGGATTCAGGCCTCTCTTTAGACTCCACCTCCTCATCCTCATCGTCATCCTCTGAGTCACTCCAGGACACATAGTTGTCCTCGTTGCGATTGTTGTACCACTCCACGCTTTCAAACTGCTGCCGCTCAAAGGGTTTGTATTCATGCAGAATCTCAAGCAGTCTGAGGACCTTGGGGGTGACATACTTGAGGTCCAGTGAAGCAGGGGAGAAGTGCTCTTCACAGAGAGCATGCACTTTGCGCAGGATGGTGTCAGTGAAGAGCAGGAACTTACGATTGAGCTCTTCTTGCTCATGTTTGATATACTTTTGGAGCTCCCGCACCATAATGCCTGCCGCCTTATCTGCACACCAGGGACCGAGAACCTGCAGCACAGCCCGGCAGTCACTCAGGATCTAGACAGGATGGGGACAGTGGAAACAAAACGGATATATTTGACATGGACAGCCTGGATCCTCCATTAGATGGAGATTGGGGAAAAAAAACCCCACTTCATTTGCATATCTTTATTGTTATTATTTTCTATTGATACTGGATGCGAGCTGCAGCCTTTTGGTGACATGCCATAACATTCTGGGTTTTTAAGATGTAGTTAATCCTACTGAAAGGGGCTCTAGATGTTGGGCAGTCACATTAGTCTGGAGGTTTATGTTGTCAATGCTAAGTGGTGCTTGCATGATATATCAAAAATCTATCATCATCACAATAAAAGTGCACAAAAGATGATTCACAAAATACGACAAAAACAATTGGTGTTCCGTGCACAATTGCTTCATACTGCACATTTAATGCATCTGGCCAATCTGATGGAGCATTGCTGGATGATGAATCAATCAATAACCAGATTCTCTCTCTCTCTGGGGCAGCTGGTCACAAATGTTCTGGTTGTTCAACACCTTGAAACATTAAAACCCAGAGTGCGGTATAGTCCTCTGACCTGTTTGGAAATGAATGTAGGATTGCGATCCTCCCTGTCAACAGATATGTTGCAATCGTTCAGGAAGCTGAGAGCTTCGTCCAGTTCCAGCAGCAAATGGGAAGACAGACCACTCTTGTCCACATAGGGGCCACAGTCCAGCACCACTTCTCTAGGCTGAGATGAGTATCTGAAAACAGGTGGACAAAAAAAAAAAAAAAAATAGTGAGGATGAAAGGTGGAAAAAAAAAAAAAAAAAAATAGTGAGGATGAAGTAACGCTTGTGTCTGATCCCGTACGGAGCCGTGGCTAGATGTGCATGTGTGAGGTATACTTTGTGTTTTTTAAATATCCTCCAGAGATAGAGACACTTTGCTTGCTTGCTTTTTTTTTTATCTGCTCTAATAACTTTTCGAAGCTGAGCAAACACTGAATTGTGCCAAAGAAAGAAAAGCCAATCAGCATGTTGCCCACCCATGTGGGCCTACCATCCAATCAAAGAGCATCAATTTCTGCCTACCGGGATCTGAGCGCCAACTTCAGTGGGCACACATCCATTGCACACACTGGAGCCCAACGGCCCTGCTCAGGTAAGTTAATTAGGGAAGGCATCTATCGGGCCAGAAATTGCTGATACAACTTCAAAAGTGTGTTACACGTGCACAAAATATTTCACAACCACACAAATTTATTACAAGTAGATCATCTTTTTTTTACCCTTATTTGATCCCATACAGCTGCTGCAAAACACAAGCGAGTTGTGTATGAAGCCTCCGATTTAATTTTTCATACTTTCAAAAACCGGTTTGAATTGGTTTATAGCCAAGTGCAGGAAGCACGACACTTTCCACAACTTCCTCATTTACCACTGCAGAATACCAATGTGTGGCTGGCTTAGTCGGCCGAAATTCCTGCAATAATTTCTAAGATCATCGAGTTTTTATTATTATTTCATTCAGTTCAAGTCAGTGTAACGTAATGAGAAAAAATGCCGCGGTTGTATTGTGCGATATGGGTTCCCTAAACTGCTGGTGTTATTCAGTGACGACTTGGTGTTACCTTAATTGGAGCAGTTTATACACACTGTCTGCAATTCGTACGCCAAAACGAAACAAAGCCTCTGTGCAAGGAACTGACGAGTTCTACTCAATTCCTGTTTGTACATCAACACATATGTAGAGAGCCACGTGGGCCTGAGCACTTGCAAACTAGCTGCCACGAGAGTGCTTGTGTTGGCATGGGTTGTGCGTGAAAAATACAAAAGAGATCGTCACTATTTAATGTTTCAGGACAAATCAGTAGCTGGCAATAAATCATAAAATCTAAATTGTCACTGAATAACCAGCGTCTTAGAGTACCTGTCCAGGACAACAAGGTCGGTGGCAGTCTCAGCATTGCTCTTCAGGATTCGTTCCAAATTCTGGATCTTCTGCTCCAGTTCTGAAGGGTCACATTTGCCATTTAGAAGAGAAGCTGTCAGACCCAGGATTCGAGGACTACATGAACACCCTTCAAACAGCTGCAGAAAGAGAAGAGCAAAACCATTTGCACTTTTTCTGTTTGACCATCCACACTTTCTACAAAGGGAAGAATTTTCTGTCACGTGAACCTTACCTTCATTATCTCACAGTAGGGGTGGTCTGTAATGGCCAGGTGACAATCATCAAAAACCACCAAGTTGAGTTTAGACAACAGTAAAATTTTATTCCTCAAAACATGCAGGAATATGTGGCAAGTCATGACCAGCACCTGTATGAGACAAAGTTGAGAACGCAAATGGAAAAAGGCATTACTGTTGACAGTCTGCCAAGGAGATCAGTGGAGGCCTGAAAATCACATCCTCAGTGGGTCTTCAGATCCATTAAGTTAGATATTCTGAGGTGGTCAGGGATGCATGGGGCTGTGTGAACAAAGAAACTTCCTGTGTCACATATGAATGACTGAGCTGACGACATTGGTCCCACTACACTTTCACAATGATTCAATCCTATGTTCCTGTGTCTCACCATAATATCCACACTCCAACAAATTAAATGTGTCTTTATAGTTTACGTTAGGTTTCATTTTTGTTTTATTTCTGATTATATGAAGGAGCATCAATTAAGAATAGCTACTAATAAAGCTATTAGAGGATTATTGTGACCTCAACATTTCCATGTAATTTTACAATATACTTTAGCTGTTATAATCACATAAGGCTGCGATGTTTTATATTGGCTAATGGGTGTTTCATTGTTTAACAGAATATAGAACTGGAATGGTGTTAAAATTATAACAGAACAATGATGTATGTGTGACAGAGTGCACTCCATGTTACAGTTTGCCGTCCAACCTGGTGGATCTGGAGAGGTTCTGCATAGAGGAATGGGCAAAACTGTCCAAAGATAGATGTGGCAAGCTTGTAGCAGAAGTTTTGAGGCTGAAATAGCTGCCAAAGGGGCATCAACTAAGTATTAAGCAAAAGCTGTAAATACTATCTGGGATTTCTTAGTTTCAAATTTTTATTATTTGCAAAAAAAACTTTATTATGGGATATTGTATGTAGAAACATGAAATGTATCTATTTTAGGATAAACATGACAAAATGTGAAAAAAGTGAAGCACTGTATATCAAGAGAGATCAGGTCAGTCAAAGTTGAGAGTCCAGTGAATCGATTTCAGCTTGATAGCCCAATAAGTTTCAAATGACAAAGCCATTTGTGACTGTGCTGCTCCTTAAGTGTGATGATTTGACCCGCAATGACCCTTAAATGCTAGGTAACGTAACATTGCATGAATATTTAGCTGCTGTAAGCAGAAACAGTGTGTGAGAAAATTGTTTTCCATGAAAAAAGCCACCACAATTAAAACAATTAAACAATGGGAATTCTTGGAGGTATTCTTTAAGGTACATAACGAGTTAAAGCAAAGCAAATTAAAATCACTGAGAGAAGCCAATAATGCATACCTGTTTCTCGATTATCTCTCGACTCCACTGTTTGTCAGTCCATGCTGAGGTTTCCTCCAAATCTGTGTACTCTCCCACCTGAAGGTCCGAGTGAGTCCTGACTGCAGCTGCTTGCTGAACTACAGACAAAGCTGGACGACACAGACCACACCAAGACTGAACAACATTTTATTAATCACCATAACCTCTGCATTTCAGTGAGCTGGCTGGAAACAGGGGGGGGTTCCATTTTGTCAGATTTCTTTACAGTTCTGAAAACAAACCCTTAAGAATGATGCACATGCTAAATATGTGGCAGGCACTGTGGTGAACTGTAAATGGACTGCAGTTAGATAATGCTATTGTAGTCTTATCCAGCAGCCATGTGTGCATTACCTGTGTTCACCAGGAAAACAGTCCTCTTGGCGTTTCTTTGATATTGGCCACGGATTTGGTGGGAGAGCTCTTTTGTTAGAAGTACTGCAATAAAGGTCTTCCCTGAGCCAGTATTCAAGCAGACAATAGTATTATGTTCAAGAGCTGCTTCAAGAAGTTCTACCTGTGGAGACAATTTAGGAAGAGTGCGTCATCAATACTGCACGTTAGTGCTGAAGTACCTTGTGAACATGCATGTGAATGGAAACTTCCTTGCCTGATATTTCCTAGGTGTATAGATGTTGTCATGGATAGCCTCCTGCTGCCACGGCAGACCAAAGAAAGGCCCCATGGGTGAAGTAGCGGGGGTGACAAGCTGTAAGCCTGCCATGTTTCCAAGAGGTGGAGGTTCGGGGGCTGGGCTCCTCCAGTCGTCCACTTTATTTCATTTCATTATCATCACTGGCAAGTTCACTGGCAAGGGAAATAAGGATACTGTGTTCATGTATTACCTCATTCATGCAGCAAACGAGTCAGTCCTTTAGGTGCTCTTTGTAAAGTGTGTTTTCAACATGGAAGCACCATGTATGACTGACAGCAGCTTATTTATACCTTGCTGAGACAGTTGCTGGTCAGAAACAGCTTTGTTAGTAGTTTGATAGGCGACACAGTAAATACCATTTTACTTTTTTACAACTTGCCAATACTGTAGAGAACAATGGTGGGTGACCGTTCAAAATAAGGCTGTTCGTGTTTGTCAAAACCACCTCTCTGAAATTTGTAATTACGGAAAAGTTCCATTAAAATAGATATTGATATTATTTTTAATCATCCAAGCCTAATCTATGAAAGTAAACATAAAGGTTTTTCATTCTTTAATGAAATGTGGAAAAACTCTAAAACTTTCTCCTTTGCAAATACTGACGTTGTTATTGACCTGACAGATTACCTCTCAATTTGATTCGGCTGTAAGACCTGTAAAGAAGACCACTACGTGGAGACTCAACATAGCTCAAGATGTGAAATTAAGAGTTTCTCAGAATGCAGTTGTCTTTTGGGTCATTTAACAGGGCTCTGCAGAGGTTCACCTGCAGCCCGCATGGCAGGAGATTGACAACCCAAACAGTCAAAAGACAAGGCTTTTACACAGCTGAGTTAAATGAAACAATCATGAGACAGGGAGAAAATGTTCTAGGAACAGCACACAAAACCACAAGCCTCTGTAATGCATGGCAGAGGAAGTCTGAGAGGTCACAAGGCTATACGGTCAATACATGTGTCTCACGCAGATATGGTACCTAACCTCATCAGGGACCTTTGCCAGTCCTGTGTTTCTTAACACTGCACATGATTATTACATCCATGAAAAGAGACCAAGTCAAAAAAAAATAGAGATGAACAAGATGATCTATTTAAAATAAAATTAAAACTGAGTTATTGTTTTGGAGCAATCCAGCCTTACGTTCGGATCATGGAACATAATATTGAGGCTACTTGGACAATGCACATTGGAGTAAAAAAACAAAAAAAAAGTCCTGTTTCAATCATTAGGTGTTGCTATGACCCTGTATTAGTTTATGAGCAGTTGAATCTGATCTTAGTTTTAAATGTGTCTACAGGTCTACACAGTCATTTAGCAGACGCTTTTATCCAAAGCAACGTACAAAAGCTGCAATGCTCTGACTGTAGAATTATTATTATTATTATTATTTTTTTATTAAGGACGACTCCTAACAAGTGAAATTATGCAGCTGTCTTTCAGTGATGGATGTGCAAAGGAGCTTCAATTCTTATGAAATCTGTCCACTCAGGGGTCACAGTGAACTGCAGCCAGACCATGTAAATAGATGTAAATAGGCCTACACATCATTTCAACCAGTAGATAAACCTTAATTGCATCTAAAATGATTGATGATGAAGTCTCTGCCACATTGCTTGCAATTACAAGTGGCAAAATCGTTCGGTTAGTAGTCTCATCCTTTGGCTGCCTTGAAAGTGGAAGCTCAGTATTGATTATATTAGATTCATCTTATAATAACAACAATAGAGCCAAGACACGTTTGAAGAGACTTCGCATGGGTTGAAGTGAGCCCACTTGTATTTCACATGTCTGTAGGTCACCTGTTGACTTTTTTTTAATTTGTGCACTAAGTATCTGGAGCAAACACCGTATCTGGACACTGGAGCACACTAACTAGCAGAGATGGGTCAGTTTAGCCCACAGTAAGCCTGATTAAACATCTTAATTAAATAAACCAGGAGCAACGTATGATTACACGGTTCTTGGCCCGACTGAATTGGGAACAATGTGATTCCTGACGTTAGCTAAGAACAGTTCGTGTTAAAATAGCCTATATTGGCCTCAGTCAGACAAATGAAGCATGTGGTGCCACCGGCAGTCTGCTGGCATGTTGCGTTACCAAGTAGGAAAAGCCGAAGTGCGCCGGAGCCCCCCTTGCCGTATTCAACAGGGTACCTTCACCTAAAATGGTAAGGATCGCGCCTACCAAAAGCCAGATCTGGGCCTAGATATCTTATTGAGCGGAGACACGTATTTCCGATTGCGCTGTGCTGCTCTCTACTGTGTGACTGCTAAAGTGAGTCTGAAACATGGCCCCATCCGAAGCGCACAGCGCGCAAGACAGCACAACATTAAGCACCAATTGTAGCCGCCATGCACCATCAGCTAGCTAGCTAACAGCTAACAAGGCCGACACATTGAAATAGTATTTGAGATAAACGAATCCTGTAATGGTGTACTTTATCTCACCTGGTGTATGTTTAGAGAGTGATCGTCGTGACAAAATTGGCGTGAAATCATTCGTTTGAAATCCTCAGCGCCATCCAGCCTTTGCTCATCCGAGTAGTGAGGTTTCCTCTCACAGTGGGACCACGTCCTTTAACTTGGGCCCCACTACGCCAGAAATATAACGTATATTACGTAACTATCCGCGGAACTAATGACACGCCAGTCTCGTTTAGACGACGAGAATCCCAGTCCACGGGCTTCTTCTTCTCTGGACAGCAGCTTGCATCCTTGTTGTTGCATTACTGCCATCTGCTGGTGTTATTCAACTCCTACAGTGTCCGGGTTGTGTTGACGATTAACAAATTATCTTTGACCTGCATTAAAATAAAAAAGAAACATTGAATAATGATGTGATATTTGACATGAATTATATTGTTTTTTTTTCAAAAGAAACACGTATTTAACTGTGCTGCCAGGCAGGGCCTTTCTGTGTCCAGTCACGTCTTTGTTAAGTAGTGGATGAATGAAATATGATCTAATAGAATGCTGTCGTTTTGGAGGGAAAGGCGTTGTCACAATTTTGCTTGTGAAATTGCACATAAATAATAAAAAAATTTGAAAAACACCACTATGGTCAAACCCATTAATCATATAGTACGTGAAATGATGATATATTTGAAAGATAATTAACTAAAACCACAAAGCTCAATCGGTAAATCATTTTATTTCATCAGATATGAAATAAATAAATAATACATGAAAAAATGACATTGGTTACAGTCACTACAAGCATTTTAGGGATACTTTGGGATAAGCGATAACTAAAAGTGACAGCAGACACATTTGTTCTCTACCTACTCATTTAAATGTTACTTGTGTTCTGTTCGGCTGTCAGACACACGCTGACCAGTTGTGCTCGGCGTATTCAAGTCAATTTTATTTTGTGGCACAAACGATGCAGGCGTTGCAAAGCGGAATTCATGTACTGCAACATTGACATGCATGACAGGATTAAGCTTTAAGATGAATACAGGTGACTTTGTCATACATAACCTCTGAGGCCATAATAAATGTTTAACTTTGATACACCACTATGTTGTGATTAGTTTGTTAACTTTAAATGTCCCATCATGTCTGTACCCTTCATGGGCTTGTTGGTGATTCACCAACAAGATGATAACCAAGTTTGCAGTTCCATCTGCATGATTGTTTTTCAATAGCAATGTCCAGTCAAAGGGCTGTTATTTATGTAGCTTGTCTAAACTTAAGCAGAACTCAACTGACTCACGTATCCAGATACATGAAATAATATGCTCTCCCTCTCTATTGTTCCTGTACAGATTTGTGAAAAACACAGCAGAGACTATTTTACAGACTTTTATTATTTGCACCTCTTCTATTTATCATAGAAGAGGTGCAATATTATTGTTTTCTTTGTCAGCTAACGCTGTTGCCACATCAGAAGGATGATTCAGTGACACAGATGACCAAGGCAAGCGACTGACATTTTTTTTAAGGCTTCAAAGAAATTACAAATTCAAATTGCTTTAGCCTTAATGAAACATTAAAAGATTTTAAGATACAGTTTCTCCCTTTCCACTGAGGTGATGTAATGTGAGTCTGGAAGGTAAAGCAGAGCCAAAGTACTGCAGTCATATGTTACAGTATTTTGAAATTCTGAAAATGACCAAGGGGTTTTAGAATCGACTCACATATATCAAAAATACCAAATATAGCAAAACATCTTACTAGCCTTCATCAGGACAAATAAAACTATTCTGAATAATCTGATTAAAGCTGACGAGGAGCTGCAGAGATGGATAGCATAAGGAAAGCGTTGTGTTTTCCTTGTCATTAAATATTATAAAACGTTATAAGCAATGACCCAAAATATAACGATGAACCTGCAAGAATATATGTCGCCTATAGTCGCAGAAGTTCTGAAATGACTGCTAATATTATACAGTTCTTAAAGTCTTAAGTTTATATGCAAGGACACAAAGAACTTTTAATATGGGTTGAAGTAAAATATTAAATATTAAAATACGAATATAATACTTCTATACACTTAGAAGACAACCAACACAGATGTCAACAGCTGACCATTGGGTACTGTCACCAAAATCACGTAATCCCTGCAGTGGACTTAATACTTAACTTCCAGTTTCTGCTACCCTCTGGCCTGAATACTGCAGAAGGTTTGCTGTTATTGTCAAGGCATCTGTGCGTGGAAAACAAACTCTGTAGTCAAGTCACCAGAGGCCATGTCGGAAATCGGTTGATGCAACTCCTGGCAGTTATTCTGGGATTTGACGCAACCATAATTTAACTGTTGGCACGCATGGAACTAACACAATTGGTTCTAAATATTGAATCTACTGCAGTCATATGTTACAGTATTTTCAAATTCTAAAAATGACAATGGGGTTTAGAATCGAATCGCGTATATCAAAAATACCAAAATTAGCAAAATATCTAATTTCCTAGTTCACCCTTCACCCTTTCTCAAGTGCTTTTAAAGTCCAATGTACCAAACATTTGACAGAGCAGCCAAAAGTGCATGAACACAGAGTGCATTGATGACATCATCTTGGTCTCCAAGGACACATGACAGCCAATCTTGTTGGAACAGTGCCCTGGGAGGAGAGGATGGAGGAGGCTCAAGAGAGAAAGCCGTAGAAGTACGATGGGCTGGTGGAGGACTGTGGAAGGTGTATGGCCAGTGGAGGCAGTAACTCCCAGAACAAGGGCCACAGTGCACTTTACTGCATGACAAACACTAGAAGAAGAACAACCATACGTTACAAAGCAGAGGCAGCCACTAAAGCATCCAGGTGGCACTGGCTGAAGAGGGGAAGCAGTGGGGGCAGTAGAAAGCCACATGGACAAGGGCTGGGGGGTCTCATCACATCATCCTTTGTCGGGTGGCCTTGACGAGGGCCCGGAACCTGAAACACACATTGCTAGGGCTAGTGCCTAATTTGGGATAGTTCTTTCTGTTTCCACCAACTAAGAAGTGGCTCCAGGTGCTAAATAACCACCAACTACGTCAGGAGGCGGGGGGAGGGATTATCATGACGCCGTTGTAAACAGCTGCCAGGTCGTCTGTTGTTAGAGTTTCTCATTCAACTGTAAACTTAAAATAAAACTGAAGCAGCGGTGGTCGGAGGAGGAGAGCCGGTGCTTCTGTGGTCGGCTGGAGAAACACAGGGAAACAAAAAAAACGGAGCCTCACGGACCAAACCCGTATATGAAAAGCTCCAGCGGGAGTTTGCTGCAGCATGCAGAATGTTGAGCAACTGCTGAATGAACTCAAAAAGGAGTCCAGGGACAGCAACTTATATGCAGTGACATACTGACGCTCCAACTCGGCTACATGCCGATGGAAAACCAAACTGCTTCTTGGGAAGAACATGATTAGAACCAACTAAGCACGAGCACTGGCATCAAAATAGCACGTGGTTGTTTTGGTGGAAAAGCCCGCCCAGTGACTCCAGGAAACAACACTGATGATGTCCACGTTTGTGCATCAGCAGATGTATTGTAAACCGTTGGATCTGATAGTTACAGATGTGTGTGCTACTCCAGGAAAGTCCATCCATGTAGAAATAATATAAAAGGATGAAAAATAGCACTCTAGTCATCTATCTAAAACCTGTATAAGCACAACAATATAGAGTTTGAAGTGGCACAGCCTTTATATTGAATGAAAATACTCAGGTTGTGCTGCATTATTTGTGGTGTAATAGTAATGAATGAGGAACACAGGGCAGGGGAAGGTGGAATCATAAGAACTCCAGCTCAAATGTTCGCCATAAGCCAGGGCTGTGAGATGGTTATGTGGGTGGAGGTCCTTCATAGCGAAGCATGATGTTGAATGACCGCGCAAAGTTGTTGGAGATGGAGCAGCTGTTGCCTTCATCCATGAGGGGCAGCAACAATATCAGGAGCAGCAGTGCCAAGAGAGGGACCCATAGAATGAAAGCCAGCCGACAAACCCTCCGCAACAACCCGGGCTTCTGTAACAACAGCAGCAACCAAGGGTTAGGACACATGTACTCCACCTGTCAAATGATTTCAATTTAAACAGGGCTGGGCTCTGGTTTTCAGAACTCATCATTTATTTGTTTTAATACTTGATATTTTTGAGGCTGAATCACTAAATTGGATATTTTCTTTCCTTTCTTACCTTTCTTAATTTCAGTATCACAGATATAGTTGTCATGTGTTCATTAGTGATCATCCATTCAGATTAGCATTTGTCATGAAATTCTGATATTCTGAACTCTTCTTTTTGGAGTATAGCATGCATCAACAAAAAGCTTTAAAAAAATTGAAAGCAGGCACATTTCACTCTAAAGTGAACGAGCATAAATTCTCCCCACCTTAGCAATGCTCCTAGCTCTGATTTCTCCCACATCCTTCAGTTTGGACTTGTAGAGCATCCAACGGTAGCGAATTTCCTCAAGATCTGCATCATCTGTTGACCCGCACTGCTTTTCCTTAAGTAACAGCTGGAACTGCTCCTGACCCCAGACCACTCCTGCCTGTAGAGCCTGCACCAGAATCACAAATCACAACAAAAAATAGGTCATCACAACAACAATACTTGGCAAAAAGCTAAATCTAACAACACAGAGGGATTTACAACTAGAAATCACAAAACACAAGCCTGCCAGCGAGAGATCAATTAAGCTGAATTGCAAACTGCAACGCTATTTTTAATTAAACTGACTTTTTTTCCCAATTGCATCACACTCTGGGTGATGGTGCTTGGTCACCATTGTCATCTTCTCCCTCATTCCTCCCCTACATGATGACTCACCAATAATAGCTGCCAGTCTGTTATCCTTGGCTGTCAAACCTGGTATTCCCTATTTTTCTGGTTTGCGAGTCGTTTGTGACATGACCTTGGATGTTAAACCTTTTTTAATTAATTGTGTCAATGCTGGAACCTCAGGGGAAGCAGCTTTCACCACCTC
This sequence comes from Pseudorhombus dupliciocellatus, assembly GCA_016785235.1. Taxonomy (NCBI): domain Eukaryota; kingdom Metazoa; phylum Chordata; class Actinopteri; order Pleuronectiformes; family Paralichthyidae; genus Pseudorhombus; species Pseudorhombus dupliciocellatus. The sequence goes on from JAFBJW010000080.1 coordinate 107,991, forward strand.
AGTTATTATACATTGTATTTGAAACACTGTCATTCCCGAGGACATGCAACTGAAAAATGTACCTTGTGTGGCTTTCGCTCGCACTTTTTGGGGCCATCTCTTATAACTTCAATGTCTCTGTGCAGCCTGCCACTCATAGACTAAACAAACGTCCTTATAGAGAAACAGAAGCTTGGCAGGATGGAAATTGCAGATAGCAGATTCAGATTCAAAACATACACAAGGACATGAGAACAAAATTGGCAGGTGTGTACGTGTCCTGAAGCTCTGATTTTGTGCAGAAAGTTTCTGCGCTCATATTAGTGAATCAGGCCCATTTACTCACACAGGAAGAAAGCTAGTGAACACAAACAAGGTGCGAATGGTGAGCATGCATTGCCTCATGGAGGCACTTTCTCCACAAAGTGGTAAAGGGAGAGGCTTTCTCTGATCAGGATGTCTGGTAAAATCATAGATGATGGACAAAAAGTGAGAAATATGGAAACATGGAGTTGGTACTTTTACATTAACAAGCTTTGGATACTGTAGCAAAAAAAAAAAAATCACATAAAAAACAAGATGACAAAAAGCAATTGAATGCATTTCCCAGGACTGGGAGACATTACAGGAACTAGTGATTCATGGCTTAACTTCTTGTCAATAAATACGCGGACCATAATTACTAAAATTAATAAATACAATTATTGAACAAACAACAAAGTTCCCAGAAACCAAGTCATCAGTGAGAATAACAGTTCTACAAACCCTGCTTGCTACATGTTCAAAGATACTTACTTCAAGTGTGTTCTGTTGCATCTTGAGCTCTCTGGCACTGAGGGTTGCTCTCTTGCTGCTGATTACTCCAGAGAGGAGTTCATTCGATTTGCAGAGCCACGCCTCAAACTCATTCCTTCTGGATTTGCAGAGCCCTTTGTTCCCCTGCAAAACCCCAAACAACGTTGACACCTCATACAAAAGAGTACTTTGAAACAGGACATAATGATACTGGATGAGGTTAGCATGTGTTGTACAGTCTTTTTGAATTCACAGTCTTTCCCTGCAAATGCTACCTCTTTTTATAATCAAATAATATAATACAAGTACAGCAGTATGCAACTTGAAGGCTTCACGATTATTTGCCTACCTTCATCACCTCTCACATTTGAACTTGCATCAGTAACAAGATTGAAATATTGTGTCCAAGGCTGATACAAAATAGGACGTGATATACAGTCGGTTACAAAAGTATTCATAACGCTTGAACGTTTCCACTCTTTGTTCTGCTACAACCACAAACGTGAATATATTTTATTGGGATTTTATGCGACGCACCAACACAAAGTGCACAAATAATTAAGTTTAAAGTGTGACGTGCAAAGTATTCATCCCCTTTACTCTGACACCTCTAAATAATATCCAGAGCAACCAACTGACTTAAGAAGTGTCCTAATGATTAAACAGAGTCTGCCTGTGTGTAATCTAACCTGTAATGTATAAATACAGATGTTCTGTGAAGGCCTCACAGGTTCGTGCAGAGAATATTAGGAATATTAGGGAGCAAACAGCATCATTAAGTCCGAGTAACACACCAGAGAAATCAGGGATAAGGTTCTGAAGAAGTTTAAAGCAGGGTTAGGTTATAAAAAGACTTCCACAACCTTTGAACATCTCTTTCAGCATGTTTAAATCCATCAAGTGCAACTGCAAATCTACCAAGACATGACCGTCCACCTAAACTTACAGCACGACACAGTAAAGCACTGATCAGAGATGCAGTGAAAAGATCCAGGGTGACTCTGGATGAGCTGCAGAGTTCCACTGCTGAGGTGGGGGAAACTGTCCACAGGACAACTATTAGCGATGCACTACACAAATCTGGCCTTTATGGAGGAGAAAACCACTGTTTGACAGCAAACATGTGAAAGAAGGTGATCTGGTCAGATGAAACAAAAACTTTTTGGCCTAAATGCAAAATGCTACATGTGATGGAAAACAAGCACTGCACCATCCCCACTGTCAGAGTCTCAATAAGACTTGAGACTAGGACAGAGGTTCACCTTCCAAACAGGGCCTAACCCTAAATTGCCCTAAACTACAATGAAATACTTCAGATCAAAACATATTAATGTATTAGAATGAACCCAAGCATCTGCAGCAAGATCTGAAAAATGCTATTTACAAACACTCTCCATCTAATATGACTGAGTTGAGGCTCAAAGTGGGCGTTCACCAAGCACCATCTTGCCACATCACTTCCTTATTCCTTTCTAACCAATAAATGGAAAAAGAGGAGGAACGTGGGTGGAGCTGAGTGATGACAGACAACTATGCAGCGCCCACAGAGAGTCCGCAAAAACCTAATTTATACGGAATTTCAATTATCAATACAAATTTAAAAAGCGCGTAACCCCAACCAGCGCTGACCCGAAGCAAGACCTGAGATCTGAACCAGGCTGTAAACAGGTTTAATTCTGCTCTGAAATCCGGCATCTTAACATGGGAGTCAATGGGGACTGTTGAGTTCTTGGAGCCAGCCTCAAGTGGCCACCCAGTGAACTGCAGCTTTTAGCACTTCTGCAGTGGCCTCATCGCTCAGCGTGTGGCATTGTGTATAAAATATAAACAAAATGTCTAAAATGTATTCCTGTTTGTGGACAAAATGTAGAAACGTTCAAGGGGTATGAATAATTTTGAACACCTGGGCTCCTTCTCAATAGCTGATGTTGCCCCCTCACCATAGCTAACCTTTGCAGTTAATGCTGCCACTCCTCTGTCTCCAACCAGGGTGCGATTGTCAGCCCCTGCTGAGTTATTATCAGGGCATTCTTCTGTGTCTTTGTCATGACTGCTCCGAGCAGAGGAATCCATTTCATCTACTTGAAATGAGTACCGACTGATCTCTGTCTTTGATGGAGTGAGATGTTCTTCATCTTGTGCAGCCAGCATAAGGTGACCTTCAGCATGGCCTGGAATCCATGTACTCCTCCTTGTCAACCCCCCCTCCCCTGCTTCTCCTTCCCGAATATCTCCTTGTTCTGGCCCAGGTCTTGTAAAAGCTCCAAACTTGTCTGTTGCCTGATTTCTCTGGCCAGTCTGACTCCTTGAGGCTCCTGTCCGGAACTCACTCTTCTCATCCCCTTGACGGAGCTCTGTTAGGAATGAGCTGTCTACAGAGAGGGCTCCACCACTCCATGCTGCCGGCTCCATGGAGCTGTTCAGCATCCTGAGAGAAAAAAACATACAGAGGGGTAAAAGACTGAACTGGTGAATCAGTCAATCATCCATGCTCACTATCACCTTTATCACCGGATTCACTACATGGCACCCAGTCTGATATCTGATCTGTTGTGACACGCTGGCCACTACACATGCATGTTCAACCACGCCAGCTACGGCAAAACAATAGAACTTCGGTACAACTGGCCATGACACACGGTCTGACCCGCAGATGCACAGTAGGGACCACAGAGCAAGAGCAAGAGACCTACATTTATTATTATATATTATATATTACAGGACCATAGTTTGTAGAAGAGGGCAGCATTCAAATTAGCATTTGATACTGTGGCTCACACTATACCACTAAACACACATGAAACTTGGGCAGACCTAAATGGACTGGTCCTAGAATGGTTCTGGCCCAACTTGGAGGCCCTACCTCGGTGGGCTGATAAGACTCAGCTCTGACCTTCAACAGCCATATTAAATCATTCACCAAGACAGCCTCCTATCAGCTTAAGAACATATCAAGAGTGAAAGGTTTCATCTCCATGAATGATCAAGAGAAACTCATCCATGCTTTTATTTCCAGTCAGCTCGATGACACATAAACCCAGCAAGGCTCTGAGATCGATATCTATTTTGCTGCACACTGCACAAGTGAAACAGGTTACCAACCGAACTGAGATCAACAGCACATGTTTAATTGCAGGCCAAAACATGCAGATTTCAGATACCTGTGAAGGTTGAGACTCATGCTATAGAGGTGCAACCAGGTCTTTCGCAGCCGCTCCATGTCTTGCAGGATGTGTATCTGTCCCTCCTTTGAAGTCCGCTCCAAAACCCCCTGACCCTGGACCTCCATCTGCTGCAGCTGCATCTCCTTCTCTGGGAATTCTCCCAGTAGTCTCTGTGGACAGGGACCGTAGTAGTCACACACAGAAAACATTATTGTAAATAGTCAGACTTATTTACAGTCACACTAATATGTATCATGAAGTAATAATTATGTCTTACTTGTGTAATCCACCACTAAAGCCATTAAAACACCATGCGTACGATACAATACCATGTGACCTTTTCATCAGTGTGATTTTTTCCCCTCCCCTTAATTTTCAAAATAAGTCACAAGACGTTGTATTAGAAATATGTACTAATGTGTGAAAGGGGCATAATGCCTGATTCAGTTCCTCTAAATAGTTGACTGTGAGTCTAGACGCGTAAGAAAACAAACAAACAGACCTCTGCTTCATGTTGGCGGCCCTCTACGCTCCATTCTCCTGCCGAGCTTTGAAATGACTCCAACTTTTGTTTCATGATCATCAGCCACTTCTCTATGTTCAGCAGGCTGTCATGGAAGCGCTCATGAACTGCGATGCTCTCCTCACTCTCTTGCACCTTCGTCTGCAAACAGCAGGTAAGGGAAAAGAATCAGGAGCAGTCACATAAAAGTAAACAAATGGATAGTCAAATACAGCAGTGCCCGCAAGCACTGTGACACCCGCATGGGTCACCTGCAGGCCTGTTCTGAAACAGATCTACTGTAGTCACCAGTGAGCTCAAGCTTGCATGTATTTACTTGTGTTCAGCATTCCCTCTTCCTTCACTCGCTCACTTTCTCGCAGTCGCTCAACCCCCAGCCTTTCCCATCCAATCACATACCTGTCTTAGCCCCATACACCTTCACTGACAGTTGGAAATGATGCTACAACATGATGCAGTTCAGTCACTGAGAGCGGGACCCTAACCCTGACACACAACACACTGCACAGCTGAGAAACGAGATGTATGTCTTTTCTATTTTAAACGGGCCAAATTACTTATATAAATAATCTAATGGTAATAACTGCTGTAATTTGATTCTTTTAATAAGCCACGTAACTGGTTATGATCTGTGTTGCTATTCTTTTAGAAAAAACATTTGCAGTTTAGTTGTGAAAACTAAAATACAAAAGAAACAGTTAAATAAGTACATTTGGTGATTGAACACAAACCTTGTGTAAATGTCCAATGATTCTTTCTTGATATTAAAGTTAAACCATGCAATTGTGTTATTTCAGAAGTGTGTATTGAAGTGGTTGGTCACCCCTGGGTTAACTCTACAGCAGCAGGTGGTGGTATGCACACGTTTGAGTTGGACATTTTGTGAATAAGCCCATTAGTTGTCTCCTTCAGTATGTTGTTGTAATTTCTTTATTTGTTACCGTGATTATTTATATTCTCCGGCCCCTTAGTTTGCCTCCGTTTCATGATTATTCCAGATTAATAGCCCTGACAAAGACCAACAACACTTATCAACAAAAGTGACTTCCATAAGTTAAATTTAAGTAAACAGCACTTCAACAATCCAACAAAGTTGTCCAATCCATACTTATGAATATCTTCATTGCTGAAGCTGGAGACGAGAAAATCACTAAAAGTGACTTTCTCCTCATTTGAGGACTCTGTTATGGTATCACCTGTAAAGTAAATAATATGCCTCAAAAACATGATTCATTAATCCTCACTTATCCTCATCTTTCACTTGAAGGCAGAAGACAACCTGGAGGACAAGGGACAAGTAGAAGACTAAGGCTACAACATTGACAATTAATGTTTCAATCAAAAATAAGGATGAAAAATTCATGTGTAAAATAATCTGGTTTTGAAAAATTAGGTCTACAGGGACAGGAGTCTTCTTTAATGCACAATGTCTTTTTGGGTGATGGGAAGATGTAAGAAGTGTCCCCTTCATTGAAGGGGCTGATGGAGTGAGCAGTTTGTTAGCAGTGTGTTCAAAATTGTTTGTGAGTTAGCAACCCCCCCCCCCCCCCCCCCATCAAATGTAAATAATATCAGTGTAAAGAGTGATTGACTTTTAATGATAACAGTAACACTTCATATATCATTATTTATGCACGTCGAGTTGTTGTTCATACTAATTATAAGAATAATAATCGTCCTCATAGAGCCTGGTTCTGCTGGAGGTTTTTCCCTGTTAATGAGGCAGTGTTTCTTCTCCATCGTCACCAAAGTGGGAATCGTTGGCTTTCTCCATGTTTATACAGTTTTAATGTCTTGAAGTACCTTTACATAGTCCCTAGACAAATAAAATTGTGTTGAATCAAATTTAATTTATTATCATCAGCGGCCACAATGTAATCTTTTATACAATCTTATTTTATGAATCATGATTTGGCCGTCATTGAAATTAATATTAAAGCTTACCCTGACTGTCTTTTGAAGATGCTTCCAGTCAGCATACAGCCTCTCAAACTGATTCCTGTTGCTCTGACTGGAGGAGACCAGAGTCTTCAGCGCTATCATTTGGGCTTCACAGTCCACCAGATCCCTCTGAATCATCTGAAGAACACACAAATATTGGATATAATGCAAACATATTTATGATAGGGCAGTCCCAATATTGATGATTAATGTTTCAAATTATAAGTGATGGATAACTAGTCAGTTTTTATATATTTTACACGTTGTAAACCACATTAGAAAAATATAGAATTATTTGTAAAATAACCAATGTGTGGGCTAGAGCAGAGCTCTATTAGCATCTTGCTGTATAAACATTCAATCAAGTAATTGTCTTTCCTCATGTACTTCAGATTTAATGCATTTCATTACATCACAGAGCTTTGATCTTGCACTGCTTAATTTTGCCCAGCCACTGATCATCTTGAGGTCCAGCACACGTTTTGGCCACCATTGGTTTGGTCCTGGTCTGACTTGGGATTACTCACCCTATACTGGTCTGACTGACTTTTCTTGGCCAATATGTCAGGGTGAAGTCCATCCGCTACAACCAGCTGGTCTTGAAGATAGGTCACCTTCGAGTGGATCAACTTGTAGGCATCACCAAAATTCTTGGTTCTTGAGATCAAGGCCTTAGAGCATGAAAAGATAGTGTGTTAGAACAGCAGTCAACTCTGGAATGTGTGTTGAAGTCAGCGTATGTCTTTGCTTTCACATTCTTTCAAGTGAAATAAGTTAACACAAGGAGCTTGAGCTATTCTAAAGTATAACACAAAATCATATCCTTCAAACCCTGAATTTCAAACCCTGAATCCTACATTTGTTCAATACATTCCAGATGCTTTGCTGGACACTTTTGATTGGTCAGTGCTGTCATCTGGTGTTAATTCAGTGACAGAGCACCTTGCCTAACTTGCCTATTTCTCAGCGAAAAACTGTACAAGGGCTGCACTGTACGTGCTGTCTGATACATTACACTGTACAAAAGATATTTCAAAAGTTTTGAGGAAATATAAAACAGGAAACCAGTTGAAATAATGGGAAGTAAGTTGTGCCCAGTTACTTGTTTTCTCTCACAAATTAGATTATTTTGGAACTGTTGCATCAGATCAAGATTTGTCATGCCCTAAGAGAAGTATTAGACTATCTTAGGTTGGACATGTCATCACTGGTCTCATTTCGGCACTGTTGAAATAGAATGGCACCATAAATGAGCAAAACCTGCAAAATGTTGTGATGAAACCAGTCCCACATGGGTTGTATCACTTGCACATGTGCAAATTAGAGAGTTAAGAATATGGTGTAGAGCTAGTTCGACACCCACCTCAAATCTAATGGTCACCATGACAGCTTTTAACACAAGGGTTCCCGTTAGCAATTACAAGCTAATCCAGGGGCTCATTCTGCTCCCCACAGACTAGGAGACAGCTACAAAAGCTGATACTCCAAAAATAGCGATTTGTACACCACCCATAACTTTACTTTACTGTTAACATCTCACAGATGCCAGGTGTCTGTGTGTTTTTGCATGTATGAAGCTATATGTGAGAGCAAGGGAGAGAGAGAAGACAGGTTCAGATGCCTTGTGCTGTGTTGGAAACTGATATCTCATCAAGTCTGCATTCTTTAAATCAAAATATAAAAATACAATTTTAAAGGAGAAATATTTTGACCAAAAAGGTTTTTTCCAAAAATGTAATAAAAGGACTTCATGAAAAGGGCCCAGTCACCCAAAGCTTAACAATTTTTTCATACTCTTTAACCAAATAAAGACAATAAAGTTGTAGCACCTGTAACCTGGTCTTCCTCTGCAGTAGCTGGGTGTGCAGCAGCTCTCTGTTTTTGATGGCAGACCTCAGCTCCCCCTGGAAAGTATCAGACCTCTCCTGACCAAACACAGAGTCCAGTAGGTCTCCCTTCTCATGCAGCAGACTGAAATGCTCCTGCAACTGGTCACCATCCTTCAGCAGGCGCTAAAAAAGGGACACAATTTTCACAATAAATATGCAAGTGGGGAAATTTGACCCATCTGTGTGAATACAGCACATGGAACACACAGTGAGCACACAGAGCCATGGGGGGTTTTTACAGGGAGCATGCTGACTGTGGTGGCTGCAGAATTCAATGTCAAAAGTAGGTCACTGATTGTAGACTGACACAGAAAATGTTACTTAGTGTGTGTGTGCGTTTTACCTCTATATTCTGGACTATCATGGCAATATGGGAGAAGTCTGTAACCTCAGCAGATGCCTCCAACACCTGAGAGACCATGTGGCACCACTGGGAGTAGACCAGCAGCGGGTCCTGTAAAAGGTTTCTCAGACCTGACTGCAACTCTGAACACAGTCTGTTTGCTCTGGATTTCACACTGCAACAACAGCACATAACAACACATTTAACATCTCATCTTATATTCTCAATGATTACAATCAGGATTAAGTACTTTTAGAGCAGTACGTGTTTGTGTTTGTTAGACTCTAACAAACACAAATCTAACAGTTTTCTGAATCTGAATCACCTCATCCAATAGAGCACAACACAAGGAGTGCATATGTGCAAATTTAAAATGAAGTAAAATTAATAATTAGGAGGGAGGGGAGTTAAACAGCCTCATAGCCCTGGGGACACATGATCTCCTGAACCACTGAGTTCTACGGTGCAGTGAGAGAAGCCGACTGCTGCGGGTGCACCTCTGGGGCTCCAGAAGGCTGTGGAGAGGGTGACTGCTATTGTTCTTAATAGCCTCCAGTTTGTGCAGTGTTCTCCACCACAGATTTAAGTGGGTCCAGCTTTTAACTTGCCTATCAAGAGGCTCAGTGTTCCTGTCCATCAGGCTATTGTGCTCTATTGGATGAGGTGATTCAGATTCACATTCAGAAACCTTTATTTATCCCCAGGGGACAGTTCATGGTGAGGGGGTATCTGCAAATCAGCTTGCCGCTTCCTCATTCAGGTTAACCATTCAACAAAATCCTGACTGTTAGTGGTTCTGGCTCCTAAATGATGGAACAAGCTCCAGATTGCCACCAGGACAGCAGAAAGAAGCACATACCTCTGATGCTCTTTGACAACGGCCAGAACATCATTAGAAAGATGGCGCGAGTCTGCTGAGAACTTGAAGAGCTCCTTGAGCTGGGATTTGAGAAGTTCCACCTGGGACTCTTCCCTTCCCAGAGTATTCTTCACACCCTGCAACATGCAATTTAAGATAACAGTCATACCACTTACAGTATCATCTCATATTTATATACCATGGACAGCAGCCAGATGTTCAGTTTGTGATACACATGGGATTTTTAACAATGGGCCTAATCATTGTTTTGGACCAGTATTGTGGGTGCATACCGCGTTTATAATATTTTAGAGTTTTTTAAGAAGAATTGTAGGGAACATGTAAGAAAAGGCAGGGGAGGAATGTCAGACATTTCAGAGAAGAGCACCTAAAGAACATGTTGGTCGTGACTTCACACAAAACGAATAAATAAAAACAAGGAAAAGGAAAGGGGGACAAAGTCACCATGGAACTGTGCTTGATGTTTTGGGGAGCCACATATTGGCAGCCTCCTTGCTTTGACTGTTGTGGTTTCACAGGTTTTCAAGATGAACAAAACTACAGGAGGCGCATTCTAACTGGTCTAGACACCTGCTTGCCAAAAGAGGGTGGTTTTGATGTGAGTGTACGTGTGGGAATGTGGAGCTTTGAACTGCAAACCTGGGCGGAGAATGACCAGCATTATCTCCTGAGTCAGTTGCACCAAAGAACAACATAATAGCTGATATAAAATTTATAATACTGTCAATGGGTTAAAACCTACCGTGTATTTCCTCCACTGGCCAACCATCTGCTCCTCAGTACAGTCCTTAATCTTGCATCCCTCATCCAGCTCCTGGTTCAGCCCCTGCAGTAGCTGCCTGAGGAGGCCAATGTTCTCTCCAAGCTGCTGGCAACTGGCCATGTAGTGACTGTATGAGTCCCGGCTCAAGCACAGGCCCTCCTCAGCCTCACACAGACCCTGCCTCAGCCTTTGCCAGCCCAGTCTCAGCTCCTCTGCCTCTTCCACCACTATCTCTACACCTGCAGGAGAGGTGCTGCTCCTCACACCCTCTGCCACAGCCTCGACATGCAGGAGGGTCTCCTCCCCACTGGCCACACTGTCATCCAGAGCCTTGTTTTGGGGCAGATGTAAAAACATAACAAAATGTGAACTGGGCAGAGAGTTTTAAAATATGTTAACAGCTGGTTTCAAATTACTCTTACTTGTAAGGCTTTGAGCTTCATCTCAGCTGTGTTCTCGCTGTCCATCAGCTCAGTTAACTCCTTGGTTTTTGACAGCAGCCACAACTGGAACTCCTGAACACAGCCTTGGTATGTCTGATGGTCCTTGGCAATCTTCTGAAGCAGCAACAGACGCTCCTAGGACACACACGTTGTGCTTTTTTAAGCATAAAACAAGTAAATGTCTGCTGTCAGTAGGTGTTGTTGTTAGTGCCCCATAAAATTGGCATCTACAAATCTACAGAGTCATTTGGCAGATGCTTTTATTCAAAGCGACGTACAAGTGATAGGCACAAGCACAAGCAAAGGACTAGGAATGAAATGCAACATAAGTGCTGGACTGTTTGTGTCCATTAGGACTCAGTGCTGACCGGCAGTGTTGAACAACAAGAGCATAACAACATATTCATAGGCGGGTTGGAGCCAGCTCTAGGAGAGGAGACATTCAGAGAATGGTAGCATCTTGTTTTTTGAAAGTTGAGAGAGACTCGGCTGATCTGAGAGAGTTTGGAAGTTCGTTCCACCTCTGTGGGGTGACAGAGGAGAAGACTGTCATCTGTATGTCCTCAGACCAGACCTCAATGATCAATTCTTTAATAGGCATTTGTCAAAGTAAAACTAAAAATTGCAAATTATAAACCACAATTTAATGCAAAATGGTAGGCCATTGTTTGGGTAAGGTTATGGCTCCATTTGTTTTATAGGTATTGGTCTGTTACACAAGTCTGACAGATTTACTAGTACAATTGAGTGATATAAACAAAAATAAATAGCACGACTTCCAAATTTGCGGAAGGAGTTGTCGGACGAATAAATCAAAAATAATTACTAGAGGTCAGGGAAAATAAGGATATATTGCCAAGACCTCAGAAAAAAAAAATCTACAAAATTTGCAAAAGCTAGAAACACTAACCCTGAGTCAGCAGGTGCCCACAGTGAACCAACTGAAAGCCAGAGCTGCGTAAGGACTGTTCCTTAAAATGTAATCAAATACAATTACATATAGAAAAAACTATATTTGCATCTTTGGAGGGACAGAGGAATAAGATGGGCAACTGAAAAGCAGTTTACTTGATTAAGCCAGTTGGCATCCTGGTGAACAAACCCTGACCCAAAGCCCCTAAGAGGCCTATTATGATATGGGTCCAAGAGTTCAGAACCAACAGGAGTGTAAAGAGAGAAGCTTAGAAAAGGGACAAATCCAGCTCAGCAGCAGATCTTTCTTCTTTCACCATTTTTATCTCAATGAGATAGAAGAAACAGGGACAATGCCATGCAAAGAGAGCTCATCAGAAAAAGGGAATTTGTTTCCAAACTCCATACATTACCATGGGGATCTACTGGAATATAATGTCCGATTATTTATGTTTACCTAACTCTAGGGAGAATGAACCCTCTTGTCAAGAGACATATCAACCTGAAGAGAACATTTACAGATCTTACTTGTCACTCCAAAGCACATGACATTGATCTTAACTCCTCTCTCTTCTTATATTCACCAGGTGAACTTCCCTGATCTTCACTGTCTGGTTTCAAGGCAGACCACTCAAGTTGATATCCTCAGACAAATAGAATAGTATAGTTAATATACTATTATATCCATCCACCATTAAGAAAAGAGTGCCTGGCTAAATCTACAGATATTTCCATAATGCCAAAACGGTCAAGTGGAGATAAAGAACAAAACATGTGATTGTATCTTAGGGACTTGTACAGTATATCCAACTGAGATGTCTCAGACAGAAAGGCACAGACAGATAAATCATTTAATATTAGAAGTTGTATGAGATGTGAGGTCTGGGAACAAAGCCTTCATAATGTAATGCCACCTTAAAAAAGTTGTGTAGATTTTTCATGCAATCAATGCACCATGACAGTGCACCCCAAAATGTGTTGACACAGATTGACCATAGAAATAACCCTTACCTCAGCTTTTACTCGGACATCTTTGTAAGCCTCTTGCAGCCTCTCCTGGGTTTGGGGCTCCACACTATGGTCCTGGGTTCTGTTGTGCAGTGCTGCAGCCTCGTTCAACAGCCTCTCCAACAGCACAGCCTGTCCATGAATGTCGCTAACAATCACCTCCTGCTGATCCACCTGCCAAAGCTTCTCCTTCAACCCCAGCTGCAGCTCCACTCCAGCATTCAAGGTGCACTGCTGCCGCACCAGCCAGAGCTCAAACTCTTCGAAAGCCTTCAGGTACTCACTCCAGTGAAGCCACACCCACTCAATTCGACTGCATGTGAGGGTAAATATGTTAGTAACTCATTACTTGTCAAACCACAAAATGTCATAACACATATACTGCGCAAAATATTGTGCATATACAGCCCTATATACATCTCACAAAAGATGCCAAAAAACTACAATAATATTGCAGTAAATGGTGGTAGATTACCACTAAAAGTAAATTTAGAGGAGCTGTGCATCGTTTTCATATCACGTTTTCCTAGTATTGTAGAGCCCTGCTCTAGATCCAGTGTTGTTGCTCTGGCTCTGGACAGTAGATGGTAGAAACCAGAAAGATAAAGATGGCTGCCATTTTGTTTTTTGTAGCCCAGAAAGGACCAACTAGTATCTTTTGAGTATTTAGGACAACTGAAGGCTACCACAGGTTCTCTTTCATGTTTGGAAGGGTGGGGGAGGTGAGGGATATTCAGCTGCAACATGCAAATAGACCTGCAGATGTTTCTACATATTTCCCCTTTTTTCATGAAAAAGAAATACATCTAATTTATAAAACTTAGGGGCAATATTGCTGCTGGAACATTATGATAAACACCACATTCATTTTATCGGGACATTCGATATTTAGACACCCACCCAAAGTAATTCAATCATAACACAACATGTTCACCAAAATGAATTGAAAGTGGGTAAAACAGCACCTGTGACAATGGATGATGTAGGTGGCAGTCTCCTCCCACAGGCTTTTCAAATTTTTTAGTTTAGCGAGGGTGTGGCTCCTCAGTTCTTCATCTCCACTCCCCAAAAGTTTCTCTGCTACAACCAGCGCCATGTCCATCTTTACACGACCTTCATGCTCTGACTGATGGATTTTCTACAAAGTGAATGAAAAAATTAATTGAAGAGTGTATTATAGCTCTATAGATATTTGCTCTTAATCCTGAGGCACTAAAGAGGTAGGAAAAATTTAAAAAAAATCGTAAAGTATCACACCTCTGTCTCCCTGAGTCTGGCCTCCAGGGCATCAAGGGGTCCCTGGGTGTTGTCATTGGCTTTAAGCCTTTCCTGGGTGGCCTGCATCCACAAGAGGGCCCCGTCCAGGCACTCCATGAAATCTTGCTGCTCCTGCTGGGTCATGATCAACCCTAAGCCTGACAAGGAAATAGCCATTGGACTCCATGGACATTAAATATAAAAGCTGAACTTTGTTATTTTGGGAGGAAACATTCACATTTTTCATAAGAATGCTTATGCCTGGGAATATTATATAAAAAAAATATACCTTTTTTTTAAATGACAACACCATTTACAGGGTAAACATTGTAAGCAAGATGATACTAGTTGTATGTGTATGATGACAAATCCAGTGTGGCCTGGGTGATAACAATAAACAAACAATCTTCAAAACCTGATTAAGTTTTTTGTATCAGTTGACATCAGGTTGTAATGGTGCATGTATCTGAACCAAACATTTCTGGTACAGGCCTTTCAGTTCGGGACACACATGTACTGCGAAGACCCTTCCTTGAGGCTTAAATCTATTGAAGTCTTCTGTGTAGGAACATCTTAGTTTCACAGTCACTATAATGATGACTGACAAAGACAAATGGACTGTACGCAGGTGGGACAAGTAAATAATGAGTATTCTAAACTCAGGTCGCCTCGGCATTAAAGTTGCAGTTTGCAAATAATTCTGGTCGAGCCAAAACAAAGACATTTAATGTTTCCTGTTCCTCTTTTTTACTGTAACAAAAATGTACCAAACAGTGACAAAACTGAGACTAATGGTGAAAACAGTCTTTTCTGGGTTAAAGAAAATTACAATTCATACACATGAAATTAACTACTGTCTTCTTGAATTCTAGTTATGTTTTTCTCTTTGTGCAAAAAAGCAGTGTGGCCACAGGAATTGTAGCTGGGAAAACACAGTAAGCCAAGAGTGTGTGGTAAATGTATGAGAGGGAGGGATCCTGGCATAGAAGTGCCACTGGATGGAAACAATTTCTCTAAATGACGCATTTCTTCCCACCATGACATTCCACCCTAACACTCTTGAAAATAACTCTCTAGCTTCTATGGAATCATTCTACAAATTGTAGTTGTAACGTTATTGCAACATAATGTAACCTCGCTTTGGTAACAGCAAACTGGCTTGTTTTCTTTTCTTTAGTGGTAAATAATAATGGATAATGAACAAGAAGAGCAAGTGCTAAACTTTATGAAAGGCTTGGTTTCCGATCTTTTTAGCACCATGAGCTCACGACTCTCATTACAACTGATGTGTTTCCTTTTTGACGTGGTATCGCATTTTCCTTTTGACCTCAGTCGTCACAACATTCTGGTAGTTATTGAAACAGGTATGGTTAATTACTAGAATATTAAGTATCCCTGTAGTTCGAGATTTGCGTGTTAGTGTTATCTTTTAACTATTCCAGTCAAACTGTCACTGACGGTCGTGCTATGAAGTTATTTCCATTGCTACCAGTGCTAGCTGCGCTTTCCCTGCTCCTGTTTACTTCACGAACGTGCAGGAGCCAACTTAGTCCCATGCAGTGTGGCATCAAGCAGCTATACGCTAAGCTACATAGGATTCTACGTTTGGACAGCATGGGTGTGCCCGGCCACATGACACCGTGACTCCTGCTGGGGAAGCAGCAGCTCTATGCGGCTCAGGACATGACAGCATTGCAGAACAGCGCTCGTGTGAGCAGCTGAGGCTAAAATGGAGTTATCCGAGTTTGTAGGCAGACGGAGGCCTATTATGACAGTTAGCGGACATACGGCGCGGGTTCGAGGATCTATTTCCGCTTTATAAAAGTAAAGACACTTACTGCGTTGAGTTGTTCAAGTAAACGGCAACTTGTGAGTGTGAATGCCGCCCTCCCGTACGCCACTCCGTGAGTTATGGCAGACAGGAAGTAGCGCCGAGGCAGCCCGGGCTGTCCGGCTGCAGTCAACAAGCCCTTCATGGTGCATTCAAGATCGTCTGGTAAACTACAACACCAACAGAACTGGGCTCTTCGTTGCTTAACGAATGCTATTCTAAAACAAGTTAAAACCGAAAGTGTTGAAGGAAAATGGTGGAATACATATTATATAAATATAATTCCATCATATGTTATGGAATGTTCATGGACACTCTCTCTCTCTCTCTCTTTCTGGGGCATAGCGCAACGAGCTGTTGCATTTAGAATGATGTCAGATATGACACTTCCCATCGATCCTTTTTTCTCTCATATCAGAGATCTCTGACAATGATTATTAGGGGTCCAAGCAACAACAGCTGCGGGAACCCTATTGTTCTTGCTCGGGTTTTATTATTATTATTATTAGAAGTATTGGTAGTGGTGGTAGTAGTAGTAGTATTCACGATACCTCAATTATTATAATAAAATAAATTGTGACTTATCAATAACAATCCCTAACATTTTAACTAGTTGGATTGGATTCTTGATGATTCCTTTCTCAGCTCACCCAGCTGCTCAAGGCAGATGACTGAGTCTGGTTCTGCTGGATGTTTCACCCTGTTAATGAGAAAGTTTTTCTCTCTATAGTCCCCAAAGTGCTGCTTGTTGTGGGAACTGTACAAGGTTTTAAGGTCTGGGCCTTCTATGTAAAGTGCCTTAAGATAATGTATAGTATGATTTGGCACTGTACAAATAAAACTGAATTTAAATGAATTGAAAAGCAGACCCAGACTTGGGAATATATGACGATGCATCATCCACAGATGGATTTTCTTTTTTTTTTTTCCTTCAGTAAATATTTCTCTATAAGAAGTCAAAGGGCTCCTGACACTTTCTTCACTGATGAGTTCACCACTGACCAGCAGATTTTCCACAACTCATCCAAAGCTACTGGCATGTTTACACCCAGGAAGGTTGTGATATCCAAGACCAATAGAATTTACCATGGAGCAGCTCATCCTCATTTCCAACTCCTGGTGGTCTTGCTGCAGTTCATCTATCAGCCTGACATCAGGGGGATGACTCTGCAATCTATACCTACAACAAAGAGCTCTTTCATTATTTTCTGAAGTGCAATTAGCACCATTCAACTGACACTTCTGAGGCATACTGGAGTGGACCTCTACCTCACATTCTGGACATTCGACAACCTGACCAACAGGACTCAGAACTGTGTGTCTGACATGACTGTCTGTAGTAGGGGTCCCTACTTTGTTCCTCTTCATCCTCTACACTGCAGACTTCCACTCACCTTCCTGTCACATTCAGAAGATCTCTGATGATGATGATGATTGTCTGTCTTACCACACAAGGATGACAGGAAGATGCAGAACTTGGACTGGTGCAAGCTAAACTGTTGTAGTGGTATGGGGCCCCTCACCACCGTTAATTTAGGTTCTGCTCGACCACGCCCCTTGGCTCATTAGCCAATGGGTGGTGTGGTCGCGCATTTATGAATGGGCTGCGTGCCCTCCCTGGGGCCTCATGTATGAATGTTGCGTACGCTCAAAGTCTTGGCGTTCGCCCGTTTCCACGCTCACGTCCATATGTATGAAAAGTGACTTGAGCGTGGACTCGCCACGCCAACTCCGTGGCTGGCGTACGCAAGTTTCTGCGGCTATCTTGCCTTTGACGACGCTCGCAGGGTGACACTGGGAAACTGTCAATGATGTGAAAAGAACTCTACAGCAGCGTGATGCGCACATCAGACCCCCTTATGAACAATCAAC